>OX103979.1:3466774-3742791 GCA_944470395.2 Schistosoma turkestanicum | reverse complement strand
CGCTCACAACCAACGCCAACCCAGTGCTATCACGCACAAATTCTTCACCGGAATTATGCAGTTCCAATTGTCAGTGCCACAGACTGGGGGCAACATCATGCGAAAATAGGTTCAGTATCCAACTCTGCAACACCGAATTACACTCAGACCAGTCATTCTTTCAGGCTATTACACACACAACAAGCCGTCCTCATCATCATTCTTCACACACAGAACAATATCAACAAAATCACATTCTAATCTTCAAGTCTTCCACAGACACACCACCGACACTAAACATACCCATTGGTCGTCGTCAAAAGTCCTACATCTATTCGCCACAACACAAAGACAACATGACAGCATCAGTCATGGAACAATTCTAACAGGTCAACATCTTCATCGCTCGTGCTTATCACAACTACTGAGCACAAACAGCCATCATCTCGAACCGAATATCTCGAGACTCGTTCATCGGTCGATTACGTGACTACACATACTCCCCCTACTTAAATATCGAAATCACACACAACTCAATAAAAGCTATCTCACAGCTTCACAATCACTGAATCAGTCAACATATTACATTTGGGAAATGACAACTAACACTACCGACCAAATGCAACAGAGCTAATCTTCACAGAAAAATCAAATGTCACAGTGCACAATCCACTCAATGCTACCCATGTTGCTAACAATAAATCCACTTCAACCAATATCATTAGCAACAACAACAACAACAACAACAACAACAACACTAACGCACACACAAACACTTTTCAAACACAACATCAAACCAATGGGAGTCATGTGGGCTAAGCAACAAATACATTCTCTCACCAACACAGACGCAAGGTGAACAGGCCACAAGTCACTAGATGAACAATCAGTCACAAGTGAAATGTCGCCTCACGAAAATTCAGAGAAGAAACAAACCGTTTCAGATTCACATTTATCTAAACACCGATACAATGCAAAAGCATGATGTGAGTTAAGAGATGAGACTGAAGAAGGGGGCTAGACAACTTGTTAACTAACGTGAACATGCATGCACAATATGAGGCGCAACATCTGACAGTTTTCCCAACAAACTCTCGAAAAGTTCACCAGTTATTTCAAATCCCACTGAAGCGGAAGAACTTGCCATGCCACTAAGCCTAAGGCTGTGCACTGTGTGTATGCACATATCAGTAACTCGCCTCGGAAGGAGCTTCTTCAACACTGACAACGTCCGACAGAGAAGGAGTGGTCGAAGAGACGACACCAGAAGCAGCAGCGTCAATGGTGAGACGCGTGACGGCTTCGACATTTCCCGTTTCGTCCACATCATACACCGCCTCCTCCAGTGGAACAGCCTCAACTGACAACACGCTCTTCAGCCGAGGAGGTCACGGATTCCATACGAGGCGACACCTCAGCCACGGGTCAAGTCCCCTGTTACACCTCCACGCCATAGTCTTCTGTCACTGTGGACACGCTCTTCTCCACCTCCACCTCTGTCACCACCGGGACCGAGACTGTCTCCGACTCCACTGGGGCTTTGTCGACCACAACCTCCTCCACTGACACCACCTCAGCCGTCTCCACCTCCACCGGCGTTTCGGAAACTGCCACACCCACTTCACTCGGCTGCTCCACAACACGAGCACTATCCTGACGGTCGGATCCCTCCAACTCACTCACACCCTCTGAAACCCAATCCATGGTCTGTGACACAGACTCCTTCCCTTCTCGAACAATAACCTCGTCGGCCTTCACGGTCAATGTGTCCCCGGCTTTCGTTACCTGCTGGTATACAAAAGAACGAGATCATGAATGTCACGTATGCTTCTCAAGTACCAGCGTTCAGGGAAACTAACTCAAGCAGTGAGATCAAACTGACATCTCACGGAGGCGACAGGATGCGAAAGTACCACACATAACTCTTGTAAATACTAAGTATTGCTTAACACTACATTGTACCTCAAAACACACCTCTATAATCACTGCTTACATATTCACCTGGCAATCAACTCAGAACAACATTTATCACTCATGATTCAGTCAACTTCACAGGCGTCGCTCACAACCAACGCCAACCCAGTGCTATCACGCACAAATTATTCACCGGAATTATGCAGTTCCAATTGTCAGTGCAACAGACTGGGGGCAACATCATGCGAAAATAGGTTCAGTATCCAACTCTGCAACACCGAATTACACTCAGACCAGTCATTCTTTCAGGCTATTACACACACAACAAGCCGTCCTCATCATCATTCTTCACACACAGAACAATATCAAAAAAATCACATTCTAATCTTCAAGTCTTCCACAGACACACCACCGACACTAAACATACCCATTGGTCGTCGTCAAAAGTCCTACATCTATTCGCCACAACACAAAGACAACATGACAGCATCAGTCATGGAACAATTCTAACAGGTCAACATCTTCATCGCTCGTGCTTATCACAACTACTGAGCACAAACAGCCATCATCTCGAACCGAATATCTCGAGACTCGTTCATCGGTCGATTACGTGACTACACATACTCCCCCTACTTAAATATCGAAATCACACACAACTCAATAAAAGCTTATCCCTCAGCTTCACAATCACTGAATCAGTCAACATATTACATTTGGGAAATGACAACTAACACTACCGACCAAATGCAACAGAGCTAATCTTCACCGAAAAATCAAATGTCACAGTGCACAATCCACTCAATGCTACCCATGTTGCTAACACTAAATCCACTTCAACCAATATCATTAGCAACAACAACAACAACAACACTAACGCACACACAAACACTTTTTCAAACACAACATCAAACCAATGGGAGTCATGTGGGCTAAGCAACAAATACATTCTCTCACCAACACAGACGCAAGGTGAACAGGCCACAAGTCACTAGATGAACAATCAATCACAAGTGAAATGTCGCCTCACGAAAATTCAGAGAAGAAACAAACCGTTTCAGATTCACATTTATCTAAACACCGATACAATGCAAAAGCATGATGTGTGTTAAGAGATGAGACTGAAGAAGGGGGCTAGACAACTTGTTAACTAACGGGACATGCATGCAATATGAGGCGCAACATCTGACAGTTTCCACAACAAACTCTCGAAAAGTTCACCAGTTATTTCAAAACCCACTGAAGCGGAAGAACTTGCCATGCCACTAAACCTAAGGCTGTGCACTGTGTGTATGCACATATCAGTAACTCGCCTCGGAAGAGACTTCTTCAACACTGACAACGTCCGACAGAGAAGGAGTGGTCGAAGAGACGACACCAGAAGCAGCAGCGTCAATGGTGAGACGCGTGACGGCTTCGACTTTTCCCGTTTCGTCCACATCATACACCGCCTCCTCCAGTGGAACAGCCTCACTGACAACACGCTCTTCAGCCGAGGAGGTCACGGATTCCATACGAGGCGACACCTCAGCCACGGTCAAAGTCACCTGTTCCACCTCCACGCCATAGTCTTCTGTCACTGTGGACACGCTCTTCTCCACCTCCACCTCTGTCACCACCGGGACCGAGACTGTCTCCGACTCCACTGGGGCTTTGTCGACCACAACCTCCTCCACTGACACCACCTCAGCCGTCTCCACCTCCACCGGCGTTTCGGAAACTGCCACACCCACTTCACTCGGCTGCTCCACAACACGAGCACTATCCTGACGGTCGGATCCCTCCAACTCACTCACACCCTCTGAAACCCAATCCATGGTCTGTGACACAGACTCCTTCCCTTCTCGAACAATAACCTCGTCGGCCTTCACGGTCAATGTGTCCCCGGCTTCCGTTACCTGCTGGTATACAAAAGAACGAGATCATGAATGTCACGTATGCTTCTCAAGTACCAGCGTTCGGGGAAACTAACTCAAGCGGTGAGATCAAACTGACATCTCACGGAGGCGACAGGATGCGAAAGTACCACACATAACTCTTGTAAATACTAAGTATTGCTTAACACTACATTGTACCTCAAAACACACCTCTATAATCACTGCTTACATATTCACCTGGCAATCAACTCAGAACAACATTTATCACTCATGATTCAGTCAACTTCACAGGCGTCGCTCACAACCAACGCCAACCCAGTGCTATCACGCACAAATTCTTCACCGGAATTATGCAGTTCCAATTGTCAGTGCAACAGACTGGGGGCAACATCATGCGAAAATAGGTTCAGTATCCAACTCTGCAACACCGAATTACACTCAGACCAGTCATTCTTTCAGGCTATTACACACACAACAAGCCGTCCTCATCATCATTCTTCACACACAGAACAATATCAACAAAATCACATTCTAATCTTCAAGTCTTCCACAGACACACCACCGACACTAAACATACCCATTGGTCGTCGTCAAAAGTCCTACATCTATTCGCCACAACACAAAGACAACATGACAGCATCAGTCATGGAACAATTCTAACAGGTCAACATCTTCATCGCTCGTGCTTATCACAACTACTGAGCACAAACAGCCATCATCTCGAACCGAATATCTCGAGACTCGTTCATCGGTCGATTACGTGACTACACATACTCCCCCTACTTAAATATCGAAATCACACACAACTCAATAAAAGCTTATCCCTCAGCTTCACAATCACTGAATCAGTCAACATATTACATTTGGGAAATGACAACTAACACTACCGACCAAATGCAACAGAGCTAATCTTCACCGAAAAATCAAATGTCACAGTGCACAATCCACTCAATGCTACCCATGTTGCTAACACTAAATCCACTTCAACCAATATCATTAGCAACAACAACAACAACAACAACAACACTAACGCACACACAAACACTTTTCAAACACAACATCAAACCAATGGGAGTCATGTGGGCTAAGCAACAAATACATTCTCTCACCAACACAGACGCAAGGTGAACAGGCCACAAGTCACTAGATGAACAATCAATCACAAGTGAAATGTCGCCTCACGAAAATTCAGAGAAGAAACAAACCGTTTCAGATTCACATTTATCTAAACACCGATACAATGCAAAAGCATGATGTGTGTTAAGAGATGAGACTGAAGAAGGGGGCTAGACAACTTGTTAACTAACGGGACATGCATGCAATATGAGGCGCAACATCTGACAGTTTCCACAACAAACTCTCGAAAAGTTCACCAGTTATTTCAAAACCCACTGAAGCGGAAGAACTTGCCATGCCACTAAGCCTAAGGCTGTGCACTGTGTGTATGCACATATCAGTAACTCGCCTCGGAAGAGACTTCTTCAACACTGACAACGTCCGACAGAGAAGGAGTGGTCGAAGAGACGACACCAGAAGCAGCAGCGTCAATGGTGAGACGCGTGACGGCTTCGACTTTTCCCGTTTCGTCCACATCATACACCGCCTCCTCCAGTGGAACAGCCTCACTGACAACACGCTCTTCAGCCGAGGAGGTCACGGATTCCATACGAGGCGACACCTCAGCCACGGTCAAAGTCACCTGTTCCACCTCCACGCCATAGTCTTCTGTCACTGTGGACACGCTCTTCTCCACCTCCACCTCTGTCACCACCGGGACCGAGACTGTCTCCGACTCCACTGGGGCTTTGTCGACCACAACCTCCTCCACTGACACCACCTCAGCCGTCTCCACCTCCACCGGCGTTTCGGAAACTGCCACACCCACTTCACTCGGCTGCTCCACAACACGAGCACTATCCTGACGGTCGGATCCCTCCAACTCACTCACACCCTCTGAAACCCAATCCATGGTCTGTGACACAGACTCCTTCCCTTCTCGAACAATAACCTCGTCGGCCTTCACGGTCAATGTGTCCCCGGCTTCCGTTACCTGCTGGTATACAAAAGAACGAGATCATGAATGTCACGTATGCTTCTCAAGTACCAGCGTTCGGGGAAACTAACTCAAGCGGTGAGATCAAACTGACATCTCACGGAGGCGACAGGATGCGAAAGTACCACACATAACTCTTGTAAATACTAAGTATTGCTTAACACTACATTGTACCTCAAAACACACCTCTATAATCACTGCTTACATATTCACCTGGCAATCAACTCAGAACAACATTTATCACTCATGATTCAGTCAACTTCACAGGCGTCGCTCACAACCAACGCCAACCCAGTGCTATCACGCACAAATTCTTCACCGGAATTATGCAGTTCCAATTGTCAGTGCCACAGACTGGGGGCAACATCATGCGAAAATAGGTTCAGTATCCAACTCTGCAACACCGAATTACACTCAGACCAGTCATTCTTTCAGGCTATTACACACACAACAAGCCGTCCTCATCATCATTCTTCACACACAGAACAATATCAACAAAATCACATTCTAATCTTCAAGTCTTCCACAGACACACCACCGACACTAAACATACCCATTGGTCGTCGTCAAAAGTCCTACATCTATTCGCCACAACACAAAGACAACATGACAGCATCAGTCATGGAACAATTCTAACAGGTCAACATCTTCATCGCTCGTGCTTATCACAACTACTGAGCACAAACAGCCATCATCTCGAACCGAATATCTCGAGACTCGTTCATCGGTCGATTACGTGACTACACATACTCCCCCTACTTAAATATCGAAATCACACACAACTCAATAAAAGCTTATCCCTCAGCTTCACAATCACTGAATCAGTCAACATATTACATTTGGGAAATGACAACTAACACTACCGACCAAATGCAACAGAGCTAATCTTCACAGAAAAATCAAATGTCACAGTGCACAATCCACTCAATGCTACCCATGTTGCTAACACTAAATCCACTTCAACCAATATCATTAGCAACAACAACAACAACAACAACACTAACGCACACACAAACACTTTTCAAACACAACATCAAACCAATGGGAGTCATGTGGGCTAAGCAACAAATACATTCTCTCACCAACACAGACGCAAGGTGAACAGGCCACAAGTCACTAGATGAACAATCAATCACAAGTGAAATGTCGCCTCACGAAAATTCAGAGAAGAAACAAACCGTTTCAGATTCACATTTATCTAAACACCGATACAATGCAAAAGCATGATGTGTGTTAAGAGATGAGACTGAAGAAGGGGGCTAGACAACTTGTTAACTAACGGGACATGCATGCAATATGAGGCGCAACATCTGACAGTTTCCACAACAAACTCTCGAAAAGTTCACCAGTTATTTCAAAACCCACTGAAGCGGAAGAACTTGCCATGCCACTAAACCTAAGGCTGTGCACTGTGTGTATGCACATATCAGTAACTCGCCTCGGAAGAGACTTCTTCAACACTGACAACGTCCGACAGAGAAGGAGTGGTCGAAGAGACGACACCAGAAGCAGCAGCGTCAATGGTGAGACGCGTGACGGCTTCGACTTTTCCCGTTTCGTCCACATCATACACCGCCTCCTCCAGTGGAACAGCCTCACTGACAACACGCTCTTCAGCCGAGGAGGTCACGGATTCCATACGAGGCGACACCTCAGCCACGGTCAAAGTCACCTGTTCCACCTCCACGCCATAGTCTTCTGTCACTGTGGACACGCTCTTCTCCACCTCCACCTCTGTCACCACCGGGACCGAGACTGTCTCCGACTCCACTGGGGCTTTGTCGACCACAACCTCCTCCACTGACACCACCTCAGCCGTCTCCACCTCCACCGGCGTTTCGGAAACTGCCACACCCACTTCACTCGGCTGCTCCACAACACGAGCACTATCCTGACGGTCGGATCCCTCCAACTCACTCACACCCTCTGAAACCCAATCCATGGTCTGTGACACAGACTCCTTCCCTTCTCGAACAATAACCTCGTCGGCCTTCACGGTCAATGTGTCCCCGGCTTCCGTTACCTGCTGGTATACAAAAGAACGAGATCATGAATGTCACGTATGCTTCTCAAGTACCAGCGTTCGGGGAAACTAACTCAAGCGGTGAGATCAAACTGACATCTCACGGAGGCGACAGGATGCGAAAGTACCACACATAACTCTTGTAAATACTAAGTATTGCTTAACACTACATTGTACCTCAAAACACACCTCTATAATCACTGCTTACATATTCACCTGGCAATCAACTCAGAACAACATTTATCACTCATGATTCAGTCAACTTCACAGGCGTCGCTCACAACCAACGCCAACCCAGTGCTATCACGCACAAATTCTTCACCGGAATTATGCAGTTCCAATTGTCAGTGCCACAGACTGGGGGCAACATCATGCGAAAATAGGTTCAGTATCCAACTCTGCAACACCGAATTACACTCAGACCAGTCATTCTTTCAGGCTATTACACACACAACAAGCCGTCCTCATCATCATTCTTCACACACAGAACAATATCAACAAAATCACATTCTAATCTTCAAGTCTTCCACAGACACACCACCGACACTAAACATACCCATTGGTCGTCGTCAAAAGTCCTACATCTATTCGCCACAACACAAAGACAACATGACAGCATCAGTCATGGAACAATTCTAACAGGTCAACATCTTCATCGCTCGTGCTTATCACAACTACTGAGCACAAACAGCCATCATCTCGAACCGAATATCTCGAGACTCGTTCATCGGTCGATTACGTGACTACACATACTCCCCCTACTTAAATATCGAAATCACACACAACTCAATAAAAGCTTATCCCTCAGCTTCACAATCACTGAATCAGTCAACATATTACATTTGGGAAATGACAACTAACACTACCGACCAAATGCAACAGAGCTAATCTTCACCGAAAAATCAAATGTCACAGTGCACAATCCACTCAATGCTACCCATGTTGCTAACACTAAATCCACTTCAACCAATATCATTAGCAACAACAACAACAACAACACTAACGCACACACAAACACTTTTCAAACACAACATCAAACCAATGGGAGTCATGTGGGCTAAGCAACAAATACATTCTCTCACCAACACAGACGCAAGGTGAACAGGCCACAAGTCACTAGATGAACAATCAATCACAAGTGAAATGTCGCCTCACGAAAATTCAGAGAAGAAACAAACCGTTTCAGATTCACATTTATCTAAACACCGATACAATGCAAAAGCATGATGTGTGTTAAGAGATGAGACTGAAGAAGGGGGCTAGACAACTTGTTAACTAACGGGACATGCATGCAATATGAGGCGCAACATCTGACAGTTTCCACAACAAACTCTCGAAAAGTTCACCAGTTATTTCAAAACCCACTGAAGCGGAAGAACTTGCCATGCCACTAAACCTAAGGCTGTGCACTGTGTGTATGCACATATCAGTAACTCGCCTCGGAAGAGACTTCTTCAACACTGACAACGTCCGACAGAGAAGGAGTGGTCGAAGAGACGACACCAGAAGCAGCAGCGTCAATGGTGAGACGCGTGACGGCTTCGACTTTTCCCGTTTCGTCCACATCATACACCGCCTCCTCCAGTGGAACAGCCTCACTGACAACACGCTCTTCAGCCGAGGAGGTCACGGATTCCATACGAGGCGACACCTCAGCCACGGTCAAAGTCACCTGTTCCACCTCCACGCCATAGTCTTCTGTCACTGTGGACACGCTCTTCTCCACCTCCACCTCTGTCACCACCGGGACCGAGACTGTCTCCGACTCCACTGGGGCTTTGTCGACCACAACCTCCTCCACTGACACCACCTCAGCCGTCTCCACCTCCACCGGCGTTTCGGAAACTGCCACACCCACTTCACTCGGCTGCTCCACAACACGAGCACTATCCTGACGGTCGGATCCCTCCAACTCACTCACACCCTCTGAAACCCAATCCATGGTCTGTGACACAGACTCCTTCCCTTCTCGAACAATAACCTCGTCGGCCTTCACGGTCAATGTGTCCCCGGCTTCCGTTACCTGCTGGTATACAAAAGAACGAGATCATGAATGTCACGTATGCTTCTCAAGTACCAGCGTTCGGGGAAACTAACTCAAGCGGTCAGATCAAACTGACATCTCACGGAGGCGACAGGATGCGAAAGTACCACACATAACTCTTGTAAATACTAAGTATTGCTTAACACTACATTGTACCTCAAAACACACCTCTATAATCACTGCTTACATATTCACCTGGCAATCAACTCAGAACAACATTTATCACTCATGATTCAGTCAACTTCACAGGCGTCGCTCACAACCAACGCCAACCCAGTGCTATCACGCACAAATTATTCACCGGAATTATGCAGTTCCAATTGTCAGTGCAACAGACTGGGGGCAACATCATGCGAAAATAGGTTCAGTATCCAACTCTGCAACACCGAATTACACTCAGACCAGTCATTCTTTCAGGCTATTACACACACAACAAGCCGTCCTCATCATCATTCTTCACACACAGAACAATATCAACAAAATCACATTCTAATCTTCAAGTCTTCCACAGACACACCACCGACACTAAACATACCCATTGGTCGTCGTCAAAAGTCCTACATCTATTCGCCACAACACAAAGACAACATGACAGCATCAGTCATGGAACAATTCTAACAGGTCAACATCTTCATCGCTCGTGCTTATCACAACTACTGAGCACAAACAGCCATCATCTCGAACCGAATATCTCGAGACTCGTTCATCGGTCGATTACGTGACTACACATACTCCCCCTACTTAAATATCGAAATCACACACAACTCAATAAAAGCTTATCCCTCAGCTTCACAATCACTGAATCAGTCAACATATTACATTTGGGAAATGACAACTAACACTACCGACCAAATGCAACAGAGCTAATCTTCACAGAAAAATCAAATGTCACAGTGCACAATCCACTCAATGCTACCCATGTTGCTAACAATAAATCCACTTCAACCAATATCATTAGCAACAACAACAACAACAACAACAACAACAACAACACTAACGCACACACAAACACTTTTCAAACACAACATCAAACCAATGGGAGTCATGTGGGCTAAGCAACAAATACATTCTCTCACCAACACAGACGCAAGGTGAACAGGCCACAAGTCACTAGATGAACAATCAATCACAAGTGAAATGTCGCCTCACGAAAATTCAGAGAAGAAACAAACCGTTTCAGATTCACATTTATCTAAACACCGATACAATGCAAAAGCATGATGTGTGTTAAGAGATGAGACTGAAGAAGGGGGCTAGACAACTTGTTAACTAACGGGACATGCATGCAATATGAGGCGCAACATCTGACAGTTTCCACAACAAACTCTCGAAAAGTTCACCAGTTATTTCAAAACCCACTGAAGCGGAAGAACTTGCCATGCCACTAAGCCTAAGGCTGTGCACTGTGTGTATGCACATATCAGTAACTCGCCTCGGAAGAGACTTCTTCAACACTGACAACGTCCGACAGAGAAGGAGTGGTCGAAGAGACGACACCAGAAGCAGCAGCGTCAATGGTGAGACGCGTGACGGCTTCGACTTTTCCCGTTTCGTCCACATCATACACCGCCTCCTCCAGTGGAACAGCCTCACTGACAACACGCTCTTCAGCCGAGGAGGTCACGGATTCCATACGAGGCGACACCTCAGCCACGGTCAAAGTCACCTGTTCCACCTCCACGCCATAGTCTTCTGTCACTGTGGACACGCTCTTCTCCACCTCCACCTCTGTCACCACCGGGACCGAGACTGTCTCCGACTCCACTGGGGCTTTGTCGACCACAACCTCCTCCACTGACACCACCTCAGCCGTCTCCACCTCCACCGGCGTTTCGGAAACTGCCACACCCACTTCACTCGGCTGCTCCTTTATTGGTGTAGCTTTGCTGCTTTCTTGCTCTTTGCTTGAGGAGATTTCTGTTTTTTGTGCCGTTAGTGTTCATTGTTTCTTTGTTTATATCAACTGATTCTTTTTGGATGGTTTTCACTTCTATGACATTGACTTCTGAGACTGATGCTAATGAAACTTCACGCAATGAAATTTCAATTACACTTGGTATTGAGTGTGCTTTTGGAGCTTCTTCGACACTTATGCTTGTCTCATCAATGCTTATAGAATCGTGCGGTATGAGAACATCTAATACAACTGCTCGGTTTGGTGGTACAGCCTCATCAAAGAATAACTCATCGCCACTCGTTTCTAGTGGTTCTTCCAAGCTTATCTCGTATTCAGTCTCCTCCAGTATTTGTTCATAAACCGCTGCTTGTAACATTTCTGGTAGTGTTTCAACAGGTGAAAACATTTCTGTTTTCTCAGTTTGGACTATATCGACAATAACTTCTTGTTTTTTTATCTCTACATCTTCAACTGTGGATACAACTGCTTTATCATCTGAAATATCAGTCACAACATTCAAAACATCATCAACATCTATTATCTGATCTTCCAATTTTAAATTTGTAGACTCTTCCCTCCTTACCTCTACCTGCACAACTACTTCTGTTTGGCTAATCGCCATACCAAGAGTATTTTGTACTTCAACGGAATAAATTCCGGAATCTTCAGGAAATGCTTCAGATATTGTCAATTCACAAACCCCTGTTCCTGGTGTATAAAACATTACAACATCAGTCACATCTTGGTTAATTATATTTCCATTATGTTTCCAAATCACTTCCACGGGTTGTGGATTTCCTCTAACAGTAGCTGTTAAGTAGATTTCTTCACCTTCAGAAATGTTTAATGGTGTTAACTCATTAACGAAAATCGGTGGGATGAGTTGATCTTCCTTCTGCACGACTTCTAATTCAATCAACAAAAGAAAAAGATTAATTTAGTGATATGAAATTAACTGAAAAAACAAGAATTTTATTTTTTTAAAAACAATGATCTTTCTATCTATCATCGAATATTTCGATTACAAATAACTGACTTATAAGATAAAGTATACAACAAACTAAATCACAAACTTTCGAGTATATGATAGAGCTAAGGCGTACATTAGAAAATCTTAAACAAGTCAAGCACCTCAAACTACTTTTAAAAACACAATAGACAAATAAAACAGAAAATATCGATGAATTGCAGCATTAATTTCGAATTGATTTTACAGGCATCAAAAAATTGTGACATAACAAATATTTTGATTTTTTCATGTTTGCGCGCATAAGACGCTTGGCTGACCTTCAGCTTACATTTCCCACTCGCAAAACCCTTGACTGTCATTGGTTGATGGATTGTTTTAGTACGCTATCTTGTGGCTCTCTCCCAAGGGCGTTGCCATCATTGTATAAATAAGCTTGGTTTGTCTGCTTAGCAGCCTCATATTTTCTGGGTGCCTGTAGAATACATTCTCTACACTTTACCAAGACTCCTTGATCTAGTTAGCGGGGCTAGGGACAATCGGATTAGAATAGCCTATCGTGTCACTGCATCATTTATCTGCGCTCCGTTTACCAAGTAAGGTGAACTCGTATTAGTCTCAAGCATATCAATTGACGAGCATATCAAACTCACAAAATTAACTGCGTGCAAACTTTATTCAAGAGAGCGGAATCACGCTACAGCACACATGAAGCACAAAAAACGATGAAAAATATCTCATAACTATCTTCCAAAATAACGGCTATTCACGTAACTTCATCAAAAATTATCAACTGAAACCATCAACAGAAGCAAAATCAAGTACAGGAACTATTAACCAGATCATCCTACCATATATAAAAGACATCGGAAATTGCAGCAAGACTACTGAAACTATTTGGAATAGGTGTAGCATGCAAACCAACAGAATCACTTCAATCAATCCCATGTAAACCAAAGAACAAACTGACAGAAGAAGAAAAACCAAATATTATCTACAAAATAAACTGTTCTGACTGTGAAAAACACTACATACAACAAAATAGTAGTCCTCTCCAGCTTCATCTGCGCGGACAGCAACTACCGGTCAAACTCCATGACATTTCTTCCCCTATATCAATACATACGGACAACTATGGAAATACATTCAATTGGAACAATGTCGAAACACTAGATAGAAAGAGTACAAAGAACACTAGAGAATATTTAGAAGTTGGCACTCAAGTCAATCAGCATCTACAGACACATCGACATTACCCCCAATTTCCCAACCAATCACAAACATCGTAGACATACATTGGATCAAGCAACAGATGAAAATAAACGTGCACACAACAACAAATTCAACATCAATAACAACTACTAGTCAAGATCGGGGTCAACAGAACGAGAAACGAGTCATACGTGGAGAAATCCCAATACTTCAATTCTATCTGAAGTTGGTACTGATAATGTTGTTCAGAAGAACAATAAAAGCTACATAACCAAAATATCCAGTACAGAGAATGAAACTCCATCAAAATCATCCATCTAAAATACACATTTTCTCAACCACTCCATTTGTCAGCCTATTACAAGAATAGTAATCAACCATGGTGTCGAGAGATAGGAGAAAGGGAGAGATAATAAGTAAGTGGCTACTGGTACTATCTCACGTGAGTAATCCAGCATACGCAGAATTATCACTGATCATCACCATCACTCAACGCGCTCATTTATAATCCTCAGTGAAATCTCTCTTATAACGCAAATTGTGAAAATGAAAGTTAGTCATTCTTGTACTCTGAATCAACTAAACACATTTTTCTGCAAGTTCAAATGACCTAGAAAAATAGCAGAATCTAGATATCGTTGTTAGGTCACTTCTTCTTTTCAGCTTCATATCACCACATCTTAGTCTATTTCATCACTCACCTTCAATTGTAACAATTGAACCAGATGAAATGGTTTTAGTCATTTGTTGTTTGGTCTCAGCTTCAATCACCTGACCAGTAACTTTACAAGTATATTCACCAGAATCCGATGGAACCACATCATGCACTTTTAGACAAGCTATTCCACGATCTTCAAAATAGATCATTTCATTACGATCAGATTGAGTTAATTCCTTGCCATCTACTTCCCAGATAACTTCAACAGGCTTCAAATCTGCTTGAATTTGACATTCCAATCTACAAATAAATATATCACAATCGAATGAATAGTCATTTATGTTTCAACACATCATCTTATCAACAGTTACATTTATAACAGTGTAACATGAAACTAGGTATCTAAAAGTCAGTGCATTCGCAGTTTTTCATTTATCAACATTCAGTTGAGATCAAATTCATTATCATACATGTACTGTGCGACACACATATCCTAATAGGTAGATAGATAGATAAGATAAATAGATACATAGATTGATATCTATGAAATTGAAATTCACATAGTCGAATGATGAATGTTAGATTCGAAGTGCATGGTAAAAATTAACATCAACGAATATCCACATGTTCCATGAACTCTGTATACACTCACGAAATACAATCGGGACACTGCACCTACTCATCCCATTCAACACATTTCTGCATTGTTTGTTCAGTTGTACTGTTTGTGTTTCAAGTAAACTATCCAATTCTGAACAATTACTCGCATGAATAGGTTGGTAGCGACAACTTATCATCCAATCAAAGAAATTTTCACTCGAATTTATTCCCACTCCTATCAAATGTATCATTCACAAATTTCACAGCAACAACAACAACAACAAAAACTTGTTCTGTCAGCTGTTGTGCATATCATTGCTGTACAGATCAGGTCATTTCGAGGTTCAGTTCAGTTCAGTTCAGTTGGTCATATTATCATCCGATCTTCGTGTTGTTGTTGTTGTTGTTGTTGTTTGAACCAAGTACTTTCAAATTCTAGTCAATTCAACTGATCATCTTCACTCACAGCACAATCATCGTTCCAATAACAACTCTTCTCCTTACAATTCACATTCACTAGTCAAACACACAAATGATAACCAGGGTTTCTTCAAACCACAATTTCATAACACTACATATTGATCGATAATATCACGTCATCATCATCATCATCATCGTCATCAATATTACATGAATCGAAAAAATAAAAAAAATAAAAAAAAACATAAAACCACAACTCACTCAAGATCCTTATGGTCTTGCACGATATGGACATTTGGTGTGACTGGTTGTAAGAAGGTGAGAACCTTCTCAGTTACTGTTGGCTCAATCTCCGTTGTTTGTGGAACTGATTTACAAAGAACACAACAAATGGATACTTATTCACATCGTTTACACATTACATTACATGATGGAAGAGACATTAACAGAGTTCGGCAAAATCCGATTCATACTTTTGCATCGTATTCAAGTGAGCATATCAATGTTTACATTTTAAGTCTCTTAGTCTTATTTTGTAGCTTTGATTTCTTTCGGAATAGTACTTTATCACACTTTGTTTTGTCTTCCTTGATTTAATAATAAGTGTTTCTTAATGCAGTTTGCTGAGATTCACTCTTCCACCAGTTCCATTTGATTAGAAGGTTTAGTGAATCAATCCAATGAATATCGGTCCACCATTTTTAATCAACTAATAATTTATAAGAAATCTTCTTTGTCCCAAATGTACGCAACTTTCACTTTTACTACAATTATCACGTTCCAACAATTACCAGCAAGCTGTGTCAGCTAGCTTAGTCAGTCTGTACAAGAAGAGCAATCATGCAGTGACAGGTATTCAATCATTCCTCAGTCAAATGAATTAATGCCAGTTAGTCATTTCGCTGACTTTCAGCATCAATCTCGAATTTATTTTACAGGCATCAAAAACTTGTGACATAACAAATATTTACATTTCAGAATATCAATAATAATAAAGGCCAATAATAAATGCCAATAATCCAAATTCGTCCGTATCAATGCAAATTTCATGTCTATCAAAAGTCACCACATCAGTTCATTAGTCCTATAAACTACTGTCTATGCTACAAGTTCGACTGAGAAATCTCTCAAATCGTCGGCGTAGTCGACTCAAAACATACCAGATTAGAACATTTATGGACAGTGAACACGCCATACTACTTTATCAATCAGTCCACAAACTAATAGATACACCTAAAATCCGATCAACAACGTCTTTCACGACATAGAATTCACAATGGAAAAGGAATCAAACAACAAACCATTATTACCTGATGTACTAATCACTAAAACTGACACAGGAAAACTGGAGACTCAGGTATTTCGGAAGCCAACACACACAGATCTGAGGCTCAACTACAGTAACAACAACCCAAGAACCTCCGTTGGCGCCGTTAGATCCTCAGAACGCACTTGGGAGAGGTCCTAATTTTGTAATTTATTTCTGAAATTTTGATTTTTTCATGTTTGCGCGCATAAGACGCTTGGCTGACCTTCAGCTTACATTTCCCACTCGCAAAACCCTTGACTGTCATTGGTTGATGGATTGTTTTAGTACGCTATCTTGTGGCTCTCTCCCAAGGGCGTTGCCATCATTGTATAAATAAGCTTGGTTTGTGTGCTTAGCAGCCTCATATTTTCTGGGTGCCTGTAGAATACATTCTCTACACCTTACCAAGACTCCTTGATCTAGTTAGCGGGGCTAGGGACAATCGGATTAGAATAGCCTATCGTGTCACTGCATCATTTATCTGCGCTCCGTTTACCAAGTAAGGTGAACTCGTATTAGTCTCAAGCATATCAATTGACGAGCATATCAAACTCACAAAATTAACTGCGTGCAAACTTTATTCAAGAGAGCGGAATCACGCTACAGCACACATGAAGCACAAAAAACGATGAAAAATATCTCATAACTATCTTCCAAAATAACGGCTATTCACGTAACTTCATCAAAAATTATCAACTGAAACCATCAACAGAAGCAAAATCAAGTACAGGAACTATTAACCAGATCATCCTACCATATATAAAAGACATCGGAAATTGCAGCAAGACTACTGAAACTATTTGGAATAGGTGTAGCATGCAAACCAACAGAATCACTTCAATCAATCCCATGTAAACCAAAGAACAAACTGACAGAAGAAGAAAAACCAAATATTATCTACAAAATAAACTGTTCTGACTGTGAAAAACACTACATACAACAAAATAGTAGTCCTCTCCAGCTTCATCTGCGTGGACAGCAACTACCGGTCAAATTCCATGACATTTCTTCCCCTATATCAATACATACGGACAACTATGGAAATACATTCAATTGGAACAATGTCGAAATACTAGATAGAAAGAGTACAAAGAACACTAGAGAATATTTAGAAGTTGGCACTCAAGTCAATCAGCATCTACATACACATCGACATTACCCCCAATTTCCCAACCAACCACAAACATCGTAGACATACATTGGATCAAGCAACAGATGAAAATAAACGTGCACACAACAACAAATTCAACATCAATAACAACTACTAGTCAAGATCGGGGTCAACAGAACGAGAAACGAGTCATACGTGGAGAAATCCCAATACTTCAATTCTATCTGAAGTTGGTACTGATAATGTTGTTCAGAAGAACAATAAAAGCTACATAACCAAAATATCCAGTACGGAGAATGAAACTCCATCAAAATCATCCATCTAAAATACACATTTTCTCAACCACTCCATTTGTCAGCCTATTACAAGAATAGTAATCAACCATGGTGTCGAGAGATAGGAGAAAGGGAGAGATAATAAGTAAGTGGCTACTGGTACTATCTCACGTGAGTAATCCAGCATACGCAGAATTATCACTGATCATCACCATCACTCAACGCGCTCATTTATAATCCTCAGTGAAATCTCTCTTATAACGCAAATTGTGAAAATGAAAGTTAGTCATTCTTGTACTCTGAATCAACTAAACACATTTTTCTGCAAGTTCAAATGACCTAGAAAAATAGCAGAATCTAGATATCGTTGTTAGGTCACTTCTTCTTTTCAGCTTCATATCACCACATCTTAGTCTATTTCATCACTCACCTTCAATTGTAACAATTGAACCAGATGAAATGGTTTTAGTCATTTGTTGTTTGGTCTCAGCTTCAATCACCTGACCAGTAACTTTACAAGTATATTCACCAGAATCCGATGGAACCACATCATGCACTTTTAGACAAGCTATTCCACGATCTTCAAAATAGATCATTTCATTACGATCAGATTGAGTTAATTCCTTGCCATCTACTTCCCAGATAACTTCAACAGGCTTCAAATCTGCTTGAATTTGACATTCCAATCTACAAATAAATATATCACAATCGAATGAATAGTCATTTATGTTTCAACACATCATCTTATCAACAGTTACATTTATAACAGTGTAACATGAAACTAGGTATCTAAAAGTCAGTGCATTCGCAGTTTTTCATTTATCAACATTCAGTTGAGATCAAATTCATTATCATACATGTACTGTGCGACACACATATCCTAATAGGTAGATAGATAGATAAGATAAATAGATACATAGATTGATATCTATGAAATTGAAATTCACATAGTCGAATGATGAATGTTAGATTCGAAGTGCATGGTAAAAATTAACATCAACGAATATCCACATGTTCCATGAACTCTGTATACACTCACGAAATACAATCGGGACACTGCACCTACTCATCCCATTCAACACATTTCTGCATTGTTTGTTCAGTTGTACTGTTTGTGTTTCAAGTAAACTATCCAATTCTGAACAATTACTCGCATGAATAGGTTGGTAGCGACAACTTATCATCCAATCAAAGAAATTTTCACTCGAATTTATTCCCACTCCTATCAAATGTATCATTCACAAATTTCACAGCAACAACAACAACAACAAAAACTTGTTCTGTCAGCTGTTGTGCATATCATTGCTGTACAGATCAGGTCATTTCGAGGTTCAGTTCAGTTCAGTTCAGTTGGTCATATTATCATCCGATCTTCGTGTTGTTGTTGTTGTTGTTGTTTGAACCAAGTACTTTCAAATTCTAGTCAATTCAACTGATCATCTTCACTCACAGCACAATCATCGTTCCAATAACAACTCTTCTCCTTACAATTCACATTCACTAGTCAAACACACAAATGATAACCAGGGTTTCTTCAAACCACAATTTCATAACACTACATATTGATCGATAATATCACGTCATCATCATCATCATCATCATCATCGTCATCAATATTACATGAATCGAAAAAATAAAAAAAATAAAAAAAAAACATAAAACCACAACTCACTCAAGATCCTTATGGTCTTGCACGATATGGACATTTGGTGTGACTGGTTGTAAGAAGGTGAGAACCTTCTCAGTTACTGTTGGCTCAATCTCCGTTGTTTGTGGAACTGATTTACAAAGAACACAACAAATGGATACTTATTCACATCGTTTACACATTACATTACATGATGGAAGAGACATTAACAGAGTTCGGCAAAATCCGATTCATACTTTTGCATCGTATTCAAGTGAGCATATCAATGTTTACATTTTAAGTCTCTTAGTCTTATTTTGTAGCTTTGATTTCTTTCGGAATAGTACTTTATCACACTTTGTTTTGTCTTCCTTGATTTAATAATAAGTGTTTCTTAATGCAGTTTGCTGAGATTCACTCTTCCACCAGTTCCATTTGATTAGAAGGTTTAGTGAATCAATCCAATGAATATCGGTCCACCATTTTTAATCAACTAATAATTTATAAGAAATCTTCTTTGTCCCAAATGTACGCAACTTTCACTTTTACTACAATTATCACGTTCCAACAATTACCAGCAAGCTGTGTCAGCTAGCTTAGTCAGTCTGTACAAGAAGAGCAATCATGCAGTGACAGGTATTCAATCATTCCTCAGTCAAATGAATTAATGCCAGTTAGTCATTTCGCTGACTTTCAGCATTAATTTCGAATTTATTTTACAGGCATCAAAAAATTGTGACATAACAAATATTTACATTTCAGAATATCAATAATAATAAAGGCCAATAATAAATGCCAATAATCCAAATTCGTCCGTATCAATGCAAATTTCATGTCTATCAAAAGTCACCACATCAGTTCATTAGTCCTATAAACTACTGTCTATGCTACAAGTTCGACTGAGAAATCTCTCAAATCGTCGGCGTAGTCGACTCAAAACATACCAGATTAGAACATTTATGGACACTGAACACGCCATACTACTTTATCAATCAGTCCACAAACTAATAGATACACCTAAAATCCGATCAACAACGTCTTTCACGACATAGAATTCACAATGGAAAAGGAATCAAACAACAAACCATTATTACCTGATGTACTAATCACTAAAACTGACACAGGAAAACTGGAGACTCAGGTATTTCGGAAGCCAACACACACAGATCTGAGTCTCAACTACAGTAACAACAACCCAAGAACCTCCGTTGGCGCCGTTAGATCCTCAGAACGCACTTGGGAGAGGTCCTAATTTTGTAATTTATTTCTGAAATTTTGATTTTTTCATGTTTGCGCGCATAAGACGCTTGGCTGACCTTCAGCTTACATTTCCCACTCGCAAAACCCTTGACTGTCATTGGTTGATGGATTGTTTTAGTACGCTATCTTGTGGCTCTCTCCCAAGGGCGTTGCCATCATTGTATAAATAAGCTTGGTTTGTCTGCTTAGCAGCCTCATATTTTCTGGGTGCCTGTAGAATACATTCTCTACACCTTACCAAGACTCCTTGATCTAGTTAGCGGGGCTAGGGACAATCGGATTAGAATAGCCTATCGTGTCACTGCATCATTTATCTGCGCTCCGTTTACCAAGTAAGGTGAACTCGTATTAGTCTCAAGCATATCAATTGACGAGCATATCAAACTCACAAAATTAACTGCGTACAAACTTTATTCAAGAGAGCGGAATCACGCTACAGCACACATGAAGCACAAAAAACGATGAAAAATATCTCATAACTATCTTCCAAAATAACGGCTATTCACGTAACTTCATCAAAAATTATCAACTGAAACCATCAACAGAAGCAAAATCAAGTACAGGAACTATTAACCAGATCATCCTACCATATATAAAAGACATCGGAAATTGCAGCAAGACTACTGAAACTATTTGGAATAGGTGTAGCATGCAAACCAACAGAATCACTTCAATCAATCCCATGTAAACCAAAGAACAAACTGACAGAAGAAGAAAAACCAAATATTATCTACAAAATAAACTGTTCTGACTGTGAAAAACACTACATACAACAAAATAGTAGTCCTCTCCAGCTTCATCTGCGTGGACAGCAACTACCGGTCAAATTCCATGACATTTCTTCCCCTATATCAATACATACGGACAACTATGGAAATACATTCAATTGGAACAATGTCGAAATACTAGATAGAAAGAGTACAAAGAACACTAGAGAATATTTAGAAGTTGGCACTCAAGTCAATCAGCATCTACAGACACATCGACATTACCCCCAATTTCCCAACCAATCACAAACATCGTAGACATACATTGGATCAAGCAACAGATGAAAATAAACGTGCACACAACAACAAATTCAACATCAATAACAACTACTAGTCAAGATCGGGGTCAACAGAACGAGAAACGAGTCATACGTGGAGAAATCCCAATACTTCAATTCTATCTGAAGTTGGTACTGATAATGTTGTTCAGAAGAACAATAAAAGCTACATAACCAAAATATCCAGTACAGAGAATGAAACTCCATCAAAATCATCCATCTAAAATACACATTTTCTCAACCACTCCATTTGTCAGCCTATTACAAGAATAGTAATCAACCATGGTGTCGAGAGATAGGAGAAAGGGAGAGATAATAAGTAAGTGGCTACTGGTACTATCTCACGTGAGTAATCCAGCATACGCAGAATTATCACTGATCATCACCATCACTCAACGCGCTCATTTATAATCCTCAGTGAAATCTCTCTTATAACGCAAATTGTGAAAATGAAAGTTAGTCATTCTTGTACTCTGAATCAACTAAACACATTTTTCTGCAAGTTCAAATGACCTAGAAAAATAGCAGAATCTAGATATCGTTGTTAGGTCACTTCTTCTTTTCAGCTTCATATCACCACATCTTAGTCTATTTCATCACTCACCTTCAATTGTAACAATTGAACCAGATGAAATGGTTTTAGTCATTTGTTGTTTGGTCTCAGCTTCAATCACCTGACCAGTAACTTTACAAGTATATTCACCAGAATCCGATGGAACCACATCATGCACTTTTAGACAAGCTATTCCACGATCTTCAAAATAGATCATTTCATTACGATCAGATTGAGTTAATTCCTTGCCATCTACTTCCCAGATAACTTCAACAGGCTTCAAATCTGCTTGAATTTGACATTCCAATCTACAAATAAATATATCACAATCGAATGAATAGTCATTTATGTTTCAACACATCATCTTATCAACAGTTACATTTATAACAGTGTAACATGAAACTAGGTATCTAAAAGTCAGTGCATTCGCAGTTTTTCATTTATCAACATTCAGTTGAGATCAAATTCATTATCATACATGTACTGTGCGACACACATATCCTAATAGGTAGATAGATAGATAAGATAAATAGATACATAGATTGATATCTATGAAATTGAAATTCACATAGTCGAATGATGAATGTTAGATTCGAAGTGCATGGTAAAAATTAACATCAACGAATATCCACATGTTCCATGAACTCTGTATACACTCACGAAATACAATCGGGACACTGCACCTACTCATCCCATTCAACACATTTCTGCATTGTTTGTTCAGTTGTACTGTTTGTGTTTCAAGTAAACTATCCAATTCTGAACAATTACTCGCATGAATAGGTTGGTAGCGACAACTTATCATCCAATCAAAGAAATTTTCACTCGAATTTATTCCCACTCCTATCAAATGTATCATTCACAAATTTCACAGCAACAACAACAACAACAAAAACTTGTTCTGTCAGCTGTTGTGCATATCATTGCTGTACAGATCAGGTCATTTCGAGGTTCAGTTCAGTTCAGTTCAGTTGGTCATATTATCATCCGATCTTCGTGTTGTTGTTGTTGTTGTTGTTTGAACCAAGTACTTTCAAATTCTAGTCAATTCAACTGATCATCTTCACTCACAGCACAATCATCGTTCCAATAACAACTCTTCTCCTTACAATTCACATTCACTAGTCAAACACACAAATGATAACCAGGGTTTCTTCAAACCACAATTTCATAACACTACATATTGATCGATAATATCACGTCATCATCATCATCATCATCATCATCGTCATCAATATTACATGAATCGAAAAAATAAAAAAAATAAAAAAAAAACATAAAACCACAACTCACTCAAGATCCTTATGGTCTTGCACGATATGGACATTTGGTGTGACTGGTTGTAAGAAGGTGAGAACCTTCTCAGTTACTGTTGGCTCAATCTCCGTTGTTTGTGGAACTGATTTACAAAGAACACAACAAATGGATACTTATTCACATCGTTTACACATTACATTACATGATGGAAGAGACATTAACAGAGTTCGGCAAAATCCAATTCATACTTTTGCATCGTATTCAAGTTAGCATATTAATGTTTGCATTTTAAGTCTCTTAGTCTTATTTTGTAGCTTTCATTTCTTTCGGAATAGTACTTTATCACACTTTGTTTTGTCTTCCTTGATTTAGTAATAAGTGTTTCTTAATGCAGTTTGCTGAGATTCACTCTTCCACCAGTTCCATTTGATTAGAAGGTTTAGTGAATCAATCCAATGAATATCGGTCCACCATTTTTAATCAACTAATAATTTATAAGAAATCTTCTTTGTCCCAAATGTACGCAACTTTCACTTTTACTACATTTATCACGTTCCAACAATTACCAGCAAGCTGTGTCAGCTAGCTTAGTCAGTCTGTACAAGAAGAGCAATCATGCAGTGACAGGTATTCAATCATTCCTCAGTCAAATGAATTAATGCCAGTTAGTCATTTCGCTGACTTTCAGCATTAATTTCGAATTTATTTTACAGGCATCAAAAAATTGTGACATAACAAATATTTACATTTCAGAATATCAATAATAATAAAGGCCAATAATAAATGCCAATAATCCAAATTCGTCCGTATCAATGCAAATTTCATGTCTATCAAAAGTCACCACATCAGTTCATTAGTCCTATAAACTACTGTCTATGCTACAAGTTCGACTGAGAAATCTCTCAAATCGTCGGCGTAGTCGACTCAAAACATACCAGATTAGAACATTTATGGACACTGAACACGCCATACTACTTTATCAATCAGTCCACAAACTAATAGATACACCTAAAATCCGATCAACAACGTCTTTCACGACATAGAATTCACAATGGAAAAGGAATCAAACAACAAACCATTATTACCTGATGTACTAATCACTAAAACTGACACAGGAAAACTGGAGACTCAGGTATTTCGGAAGCCAACACACACAGATCTGAGGCTCAACTACAGTAACAACAACCCAAGAACCTCCGTTGGCGCCGTTAGATCCTCAGAACGCACTTGGGAGAGGTCCTAATTTTGTAATTGATTTCTGAAATTTTGATGTTGTTTTTTATGTTTTCGCGCATAAGACGCTGCTTAGTTGACCTTCAGTTTAAATTTCGCACTCGAGAAATCCCTTGACTGTCATTGGTTGATGGATTGTTTTAGTACGCTATCTTGTGGCTCTCTCCCAAGGGCGTTGCCATCATTGTATAAATAAGCTTGGTTTGTCTGCTTAGCAGCCTCATATTTTCTGGGTGCCTGTAGAATACATTCTCTACACTTTACCAAGACTCCTTGATCTAGTTAGCGGGGCTAGGGATAAACGGATTAGAATAGCTTATCGTGTTACTGCGTCATTTGTCTTCTATCCGTTTACCAAGTAAGGTGAACTTGTAATAATTTCAAGCATATCAATTGACGAGCATATCAAACTCACAAAATTAACTGCGTACAAACTTTATTCAAGAGAGCGGAATCACGCTACAGCACACATGAAGCACAAAAAACGATGAAAAATATCTCATAACTATCTTCCAAAATAACGGCTATTCACGTAACTTCATCAAAAATTATCAACTGAAACCATCAACAGAAGCAAAATCAAGTACAGGAACTATTAACCAGATCATCCTACCATATATAAAAGACATCGGAAATTGCAGCAAGACTACTGAAACTATTTGGAATAGGTGTAGCATGCAAACCAACAGAATCACTTCAATCAATCCCATGTAAACCAAAGAACAAACTGACAGAAGAAGAAAAACCAAATATTATCTACAAAATAAACTGTTCTGACTGTGAAAAACACTACATACAACAAAATAGTAGTCCTCTCCAGCTTCATCTGCGTGGACAGCAACTACCGGTCAAACTCCATGACATTTCTTCCCCTATATCAATACATACGGACAACTATGGAAATACATTCAATTGGAACAATGTCGAAATACTAGATAGAAAGAGTACAAAGAACACTAGAGAATATTTAGAAGTTGGCACTCAAGTCAATCAGCATCTACAGACACATCGACATTACCCCCAATTTCCCAACCAATCACAAACATCGTAGACATACATTGGATCAAGCAACAGATGAAAATAAACGTGCACACAACAACAAATTCAACATCAATAACAACTACTAGTCAAGATCGGGGTCAACAGAACGAGAAACGAGTCATACGTGGAGAAATCCCAATACTTCAATTCTATCTGAAGTTGGTACTGATAATGTTGTTCAGAAGAACAATAAAAGCTACATAACCAAAATATCCAGTACAGAGAATGAAACTCCATCAAAATCATCCATCTAAAATACACATTTTCTCAACCACTCCATTTGTCAGCCTATTACAAGAACAGTAATCAACCATGGTGTCGAGAGATAGGAGAAAGGGAGAGATAATAAGTAAGTGGCTACTGGTACTATCTCACGTGAGTAATCCAGCATACGCAGAATTATCACTGATCATCACCATCACTCAACGCGCTCATTTATAATCCTCAGTGAAATCTCTCTTATAACGCAAATTGTGAAAATGAAAGTTAGTCATTCTTGTACTCTGAATCAACTAAACACATTTTTCTGCAAGTTCAAATGACCTAGAAAAATAGCAGAATCTAGATATCGTTGTTAGGTCACTTCTTCTTTTCAGCTTCATATCACCACGTCTTAGTCTATTTCATCACTCACCTTCAATTGTAACAATTGAACCAGATGAAATGGTTTTAGTCATTTGTTGTTTGGTCTCAGCTTCAATCACCTGACCAGTAACTTTACAAGTATATTCACCAGAATCCGATGGAACCACATCATGCACTTTTAGACAAGCTATTCCACGATCTTCAAAATAGATCATTTCATTACGATCAGATTGAGTTAATTCCTTGCCATCTACTTCCCAGATAACTTCAACAGGCTTCAAATCTGCTTGAATTTGACATTCCAATCTACAAATAAATATATCACAATCGAATGAATAGTCATTTATGTTTCAACACATCATCTTATCAACAGTTACATTTATAACAGTGTAACATGAAACTAGGTATCTAAAAGTCAGTGCATTCGCAGTTTTTCATTTATCAACATTCAGTTGAGATCAAATTCATTATCATACATGTACTGTGCGACACACATATCCTAATAGGTAGATAGATAGATAAGATAAATAGATACATAGATTGATATCTATGAAATTGAAATTCACATAGTCGAATGATGAATGTTAGATTCGAAGTGCATGGTAAAAATTAACATCAACGAATATCCACATGTACCATGAACTCTGTATACACTCACGAAATACAATCGGGACACTGCACCTACTCACCCCATTCAACACATTTCTGCATTGTTTGTTCAGTTGTACTGTTTATGTTTCAAGTAAACTATCCAATTCTGAACAATTACTCGCATGAATAGTTGGTAGCGACAACTTATCATCCAATCAAAGAGATTTTCACTCGAATTTATTCTCACTCCTATCAAATGTATCATTCACAAATTTCACAGCAACAACAACAACAAAAACTTGTTCTGTCAGCTGTTGTGCATATCATTGCTGTACAGATCAGGTCATTTCGGGGTTCAGTTCAGTTCAGTTGGTCATATTATCATCTGATCTTCGTGTTGTTTTTGTTGTTTGAACCAAGTACTTTCAAATTCTAGTCAATTCAACTGATCATCTTCACTCACAGCACAATCATCGTTCCAATAACAACTCTTCTCCTTACAATTCACATTCACTAGTCAAACACACAAATGATAACCAGGGTTTCTTCAAACCACAATTTCTTAACACTACATATTGATCGATAATATCACGTCATCATCATCATCGTCATCAATATTACATGAATCGAAAAAATAAAAAAAAATAAAAAAAATAAAAAGAAACATAAAACCACAACTCACTCAAGATCCTTATGGTCTTGCACGATATGGACATTTGGTGTGACTGGTTGTAAGAAGGTGAGAACCTTCTCAGTTACTGTTGGCTCAATCTCCGTTGTTTGTGGAACTGATTTACAAAGAACACAACAAATGGATACTTATTCACATCGTTTACACATTACATTACATGATGGAAGAGACATTAACAGAGTTCGGCAAAATCCGATTCATACTTTTGCATCGTATTCAAGTGAGCATATCAATGTTTACATTTTAAGTCTCTTAGTCTTATTTTGTAGCTTTGATTTCTTTCGGAATAGTACTTTATCACACTTTGTTTTGTCTTCCTTGATTTAATAATAAGTGTTTCTTAATGCAGTTTGCTGAGATTCACTCTTCCACCAGTTCCATTTGATTAGAAGGTTTAGTGAATCAATCCAATGAATATCGGTCCACCATTTTTAATCAACTAATAATTTATAAGAAATCTTCTTTGTCCCAAATGTACGCAACTTTCACTTTTACTACAATTATCACGTTCCAACAATTACCAGCAAGCTGTGTCAGCTAGCTTAGTCAGTCTGTACAAGAAGAGCAATCATGCAGTGACAGGTATTCAATCATTCCTCAGTCAAATGAATTAATGCCAGTTAGTCATTTCGCTGACTTTCAGCATTAATTTCGAATTTATTTTACAGGCATCAAAAACTTGTGACATAACAAATATTTACATTTCAGAATATCAATAATAATAAAGGCCAATAATAAATGCCAATAATCCAAATTCGTCCGTATCAATGCAAATTTCATGTCTATCAAAAGTCACCACATCAGTTCATTAGTCCTATAAACTACTGTCTATGCTACAAGTTCGACTGAGAAATCTCTCAAATCGTCGGCGTAGTCGACTCAAAACATACCAGATTAGAACATTTATGGACACTGAACACTTGATTTCTCTTTATTAGTTATTTATTAGTTATTTCGCACCTCAACCTGATCGCTTGCACTTACTCATATTCAATATATCGTATGTTATATTAATGATAGTTCGAAAATCATTTATTTTACTGACGATCATTAATATTGGTTTCAGTTATTCATATTTTTTACGACTTTTCACTACATCTGTTCGACTGAACACGTCTAATTCTTAAATGTTATTTTGCTGACGGAGGTTGTTACGAGACCAGATTCGAATTAATTTTCAAGAATTGGTTCTATAATATTTTATGCTAAATATTTACGTACTGAACGAGAACTGATTCTGTAACATACCTTCTATATCCACAACTGTACTTGTAGTTATCGTTTTATGTATTGGTTCAACGTTTGCAGTTGCCGTAGTAGCTTTAGTAGCAATGCAAGTGTATTCACCCATATCTTGAGGTGTAACATTGTGTATGATAAGTTTAGCTAAACCACTTTCATATTCGTAGGCCTGTTCTATGCGATCAGACATACTTAATTCAATACCTTCATGACTCCATTTGATAGATAAAGGTTGTTGGTCTGTCATCAACTGACATTCTAGTCTACAAGGTTAATGATAGATAAACAAAATACATCGAGGGAACATTTCTTGAAAAATAAAATATGCAATAAAATCATGCGATTTGATTTTAAAAATACACACCGATTTCTAGAAATACTTAATTACTGAATAATACTGAATCAGCAAATGAAGAAAGTATTTGGTTAATCTAGATGATGGAAAAAGGCATTTTAGTAAAAATGAACCGGTTAATACTTGCTTGGTATTTCTTTATTACTATGGTCATGTAATCTATCTCTACGAAAAACGTTTCGGGCAATGCGTCGACCATACGAGTTGAAGTATACTGGAATCGTCGCGAGTAAATAATCAACAACGTTTGCCTGAAATTACTTTTATTGTTGAAAAGTCTTACAATTCTTCGAATTTGCAGCGTTTACTCACTAATTATTCGGGTACTTAATGTATGTATACTAACAGTTTCAGTTTCATCTACTTTCCTACTTGTAATTAAGTGCCATTTATTCCAATGTAGCTTGTATGACAATGTATTTGTGGGTTTGTATGGTTGTATCCATTGTAATATCGATTGTATGTATGTATATATGTATGTATTCCATAGTTGAGGAGAATTGAATCCGTTCCAACCATAGTAATTGATTGATGGGATGGCTGTTTCAACAAATAACTACTTAATCATACTGTATTTTAGCAAAATGTACAAAATCAGAGAACCAATTAGAAACAAGAAGCACTGGATGGTTGTTTCGACAGTTGGAGTTATATCACCAAACATCGACTTGATTGCTTTAATGGCCAAGTTTAAGTTGTGAAAAATGAAGGTCGTGAGTAAGTGATTACTTCTGAGTAGTCCCATGAACCAGCCTTCCTAGTCCTCAATAGTGTCCTTAGTGAAGTTAACCAGTGATGAAGTCAACATACAAACATAATAAAGTGAAAGATTAGTTGTTTACCAATTAGACGGAAATCAATCTCCTAACAGTGGATTATTGGATAATTTTAAAAATATCGATTCTCAGTGATGATAACAATATACGTAGAACAGTCTTATGGTTATATTTTTTGTAATTTTAAAGAAGAAAGTAATGTTACTTGAACACCTTGCTAACCCTACTCAAATGAGATAAGTTAGACAAGTATTCTAAATACATTTTCACCTACTGTCCTAAGTTTCACTACAGAATATGATTCGATTAAAATAGATAACAGTTGAATTGAGAACACTTTTCCAGTCATATTGAAGAGTCAACTGACATTTTTGTTTTGAAATTAACCAACTTAGTTCTATCAAACAACATACAGGAAATCATCAATGTTAAACAAACTTCAACAACCGAGTCTAACAATTGTACACCTGAATTTATCTTATGCCACTTCATCTAAACTTTTACACACAAAGTATATTTAATCGAACATTTTGAAGAGTGATATTCTGAAATTGTAAAGACAAATCATTAATTGAACTTACTCTAGAATATATTCTTCACTTGAATTTTGACGGATTTCATAACGAACAGGTTTAGTAAAACTAAACTCATGTTCTTGTTCATTTATTTTGGATTCAATTGTTAGCATTTCTGGTGTTGATGGCAATTCAGTGATTGAATCTTCAACAATAGGTAGATGAACTTCAGATACAGTATATAATTCACAAGAACTTTTTAATTCACCATAAGGATGAAATACTGATACACTAATAGTACCTAACATTTCAGAATTAATTTTAGGAATTTCTAAAATTGATGTAAATTCATTAGTTTTTATTTCATATAATATATGTTCAGGAGTAATTTGTGAATCATTAACATACCAATGAAATTCAACTGGTATAGTAGTTGGTACTATAGAACATTCTAATTGTAATGATTGATCTAATACAACTTCTAATTGTGAATTTAATGTTTTATCAAATTGTACATTGACAGTTTGTTGTTGTTCTTTAGGTTGTATATAACATGTTGAAGTAGATTGTCCTAATGGAGATATAGCAATCATTTGTAACATTGTATGATCATCTTTATCAGGTTGATAATCGTGTAATATAGCACGATAATGTAATGTTGTTTCAGCATCCTCACCAACATTATCACTATCCATTTGGTCTGGACCGAAAAATTCAAATCTTTCAGCTGTTAGTGGTGAACTTATTACCCATTGAATATCATTAGGTAATGGATTTGATTTTAATATAATATCCATTACTACAGTTGAACCAACTTCTGGTGTTAATTTTTCTGGTAAACCTTGAATAAATTGAGGTGCAAATTCAACTTTTGATACAATTGGTTTAGATGTTTCATCTGATTTGACTGGTTGATAAGTAAGTTCAAGATTACATGAGGTATAAATTTTTTCTTCTTTTGTATCAGTTAAACGTGTTACCATACAAGTGATTTCACCGAAATCCCATGTACCAGGTTTATTAATAGTTAATCGACTATGCCAAGGATTATCATGTGAAATATTGTAACGTTCAGGTTTCTTTTCCAGTGGTAATAAAAATATATCGATTCCATTCATAAACCAACTAAATGTAGGTTTAGGTATTTCAACAGATGATATTTCTGGTTTGTCAACTTCTACATCCAAAATTATTGATTCATCCATTTCACTGTAGGCTAAATTTGGTGGAAGTTGTCGACTAAAACGTAATTCAGGTGGTTCAGGCGCTGTTAAATCATCTGTTTTAGCTGTCATTACTAAAATGGAAGATGTCACAATTTTTGTGCCAGTTTGACCAGCAGCTTCAATAGTCACTTCACTAGGAAGAATATCTCGTTGAACAGATGGAATTAAAAGAGTGGAACGATTTACATCTTCAAATAATTTGAACTGATTAGTTGATTGATCCAATTGTAATCCATTTAAATACCATTTAAATGCAACAGGTGGTTCTGATTCAACTTCACATTCTAATCTAGCACTATCTCCAGGTTGTAATTCAATTCTTTCTGGTGGTTGACGAATAAATCGTGGTTTCACAATTTTACCATCAACAATTTCTAATTCTAATACACTACTACACATAGTCACACCGAATTCATTCTCTGCACGTACCATAATCTCGCCAATATCAAAAGCGTTTAAATCGTGTATGTATAGTGTATATGTATGAGTTGCCTCATCAACATATAATTCTTTTTTAGCCATCGCTTTGTGAGAAAGGGATGATAATAAAACTGGTTCAAACTCTACACCGTTATGAAACCATCGTAAAGTCGGTTTCGGATATCCATTGACTGAACATTCCAACCTAAATATTGAAAAAAATGTTATTTCAAATATTTCAATATGTAAAAAAGGTTGTTGAACAGTCATTCTTATTTACTTATATAAGATTTAATGTCCTAGTTGGAATGGTCTAACACTCAATTGACTACATAGTTTAAAAAAGAACACGCTATAAAATTTGTTTCAACCATACATCAGAAATTACATTTTACATAAATTAGAGATTTGTAAATGATAATCAATTATAATACATAATATTTGTAGCATCCCATCGAGTAGAAAAGTTAAAGTTTTCCGATGTTTCATGACTCAATGTAAACCCCTTATTGAGAGAATAAATAAATAAATTTAAATAGTACAAAGGAACATAATAAAAATACTTAGCAGAGTCAATTAAAACAAAAGCAGGTTTGAACAAGTCATTGGTCATGTCACTTCAGCCAAGGTGATTTATCTCAACTATACTTATGTGTATTTGTGTGTTTGCATGCAATATTTGTAAACTGAAAGAATAAAGCTGGATTTGTATCTATGATAATAACATGAGATATGAAAAGTATTATATATCTGGTAGCTTGGATGAATGTTCCAAATTAGATGGATAATAAAAGTTTCTTTTCTATTGAACGCAGTAACATTTAGCATTAAATGGAAAGCTTCAACTACTCGCTTTTATTTGTACTTGAAAAAGGTTTTTACATTATTTTCGATATTTTTAATATCGACTCGATGGTCATTGATGACCACATATATTGATATTGTCGATTTGATTTGGGATTATTCAAGCTCTACCAGATTATAAGGTTACGAAATGTCAGAAAATTCTAACTTTTCTACTTGTTAGGATAATTTTTATTATTGACTATCTACTCAATGCCTAATTTATTTGAAATCATCAAGTCATACTTTGTGAATGATACCTGTGAAACTCATTAATTAAGTCGTGATCATGTATGAAAGTGTAGTACAGAGTTCTTTAAAGTGTTGATACATTAAGGCTGAATTTATTTACTTCTGATTTAGACATATTGTTTAAAGAATATATCATTCATTAATCTATTAAACTAATCTCATTGTTGATTAGGTGTTGTTTAAATTAATGTATCATCACAAACCTGTTAGAATGATATATGGAAAACTATTTCATAGAGTATCTGTTTTAACATCTTATTTCTATTGGTTATTAAGCAACGAATTCATGATAGTCTTGTATCATTTTAATTGTATGCTCTCATTTGATTAATAACGTGTTGAAATATTTTTCTTTGTTCAGAAATTACTTGTTGATTCGATTTGTATTAGAAATACTACAGTTATGTATCTACATATTAATATTACCACTCATAGTTCATTATGGTTTTATATCTTGTTGATGGATTCACATGAATTTTTGAGTTTAAGAGGATACAAAATGTATTTATTGGCACGTTTTTATGACTCTCTGATTAATGATATGGTTATGGATTGTTTAGCATATAAAATCGATCATCAAGGTATACAATACTAGATTTAGTGTATTTTATATTGTTTCACTAGATGAAATCACAACAAAATGGTTAATTTCAATATAAAGTTCTGTAGATGATTGAGTTGCATCGAAATCATGGCCACCATTGGAACCCCGGAAGCGATGAATGGGATTCATCGGCACGGCTCATCCATAGCCTGAACACGCGGTAGTCGAACCCGGGACCTTAGGTCTGGCAAGAAGATAACCTTAGCTGTAAGTTACACACATTGACTATTGCTTTATCTTTTTACATACACCAATTATTGTTTATCAAGGACAAATGCGTTATTCAGACTTGAATCACAAAAATCCTTGTTATGTACATACTGTAATTTACTTCATGGTCTTATATTTTTTTGTAAATCTTTTCGTAATTTTTGAGTTTGAATAATACAAAATAATGCCAGGCGTCCTTGCAAGCAAACTGAGGCAGGTGAAAGTAATTTGTAAACAATCAATCAAGCAATACAAACACCAATTGAGTTAGCGGAATCATAGTGACGTTAAGGAAATTTATAACCTATAATGGAAGAATGATGACACAAATTCTACACCTCAATAATAAAACACTCACGTGACAGTGTGATGCTCAGGTATTTTGACTCGAGGTTGGAGACGTTTTTGAAAGACTGGTGGTGTTAGCTCTGGTTCTGTTAATAAAATTTAAAGAAACAAATAATTGTTTTACAGTCGAATGAAGAGTTACTCGATAGAATTTCTATTTAACATTTGTTTAGTTTAAATTTACTCTGCTTAGTGTACACTGAATGGTGAATTTTCACTCAGTACTATTAATTATGTTTATTAAACTTGAAGACAAGCATATTATTATTATTATTATTATTATTATTATTATTATTATTATTATTATTATTATTATTATACTATAATAAATCATCAAACAAAATTAACAATTGTGAAAGATGATTTAGACAAAAAGCCTTGTTCTCCGTTTTGTTTAGCTAGGGTTAGTTTATCTCAATTTGCTTGGTTAACCGACAAGCCCGCTGCACATGCACATCGCTGCTTTTTAGGCAACACAAGGATTTTCACTGTCGCCAGCAGTATTCACCCCTGCCCCAGTCGGGAATATACATGTTGTCCAGTTTGGTCTGCAAGCAGGTCGGACGTCCAAAAAGCGCGCACACGAACAGTGGCCCCCATCCGGGCACTTGTGAATCAACAAGATCCCCCCACCAATCCACTAACCGAAATACCCAGTCAGCATGAGCTGCAAGGCGGGCTTACCCTGCTAGACCTGGCACCCTGAATGGATTACCGATCCACTCAGCAGTGCACTAACCAGCAGCCTTTCCAACCGTCTGGCCTCCAACTGCCTTGCGCTGTTACAATCAACCGGAGCCCTCAGACCTCACATGAAGCTAAAGATCGAGTTTGTCCCACAAGGTCAACGTACACACTCCCATGAGGAAGATGTCATAGACTCAACCAAGTGCAAGCACTCGGCCAAGCTGGGTTAATCCCACAAAAGTGGGCAGACTTCATTGGCGTCCAGTACCCTTTAGCACCGGATCACATAACCCAGCTGGTGACCCGTGTTTAAGGGGCTTCGACGCCAGTTTACACAATACACCGAGATGCGGAGTGTTCGGGACAACAACATAGGGTCGGCGTCAATAGTCCAGTATCTCTACGGCTGCTTCCCCAAACAGAAGGTCGAGGGTCGCCTTCAATCATCCTCGAAAGCTACATCCCTTTCAAGTTATTTGCTACTACGGAATGATAGAGGACAAGTCCTCAAACCATTATCGGAATTTACCTACGCTTGATGGACGGGATTCAGACTTAGAGGCGTTCAGTCCTAATCCCCCAGAGTGGCCAACCGCATCCACAGCCTTGAGACCATAAACACCTACCATTATTCTGGACCAAGCGTTCGGAACGGCTTTAAGCCTCAGCGTTGTAAACAGCGCCACGTTGCCTGGCAGGACCACGAAGAGGTAGCCGTCACCACAACCCCCAGAAGGCTCCATTTATGCGTGTCACCTAATATACCCATTCAATTAGATGACGAGGCATTTGGCTACCTTAAGAGAGTCATAGTTACTCTCCGTTTTGTTTAGCTCGGGTTAGTTTATCGCAATATTTGTGCTGCATATATTTAATCACCTATTCACACCGACATCAAGATATCAAGTAATCTGAAGCTTAAGTCATAAATATAATTACTGGTTACCATTTGAAGCATTAATAATGGAAAAACAAGCCGTGAATAAAATAAACCTATAAAATTATCTAGTAGTGAGGTATAGTAAATTTTCTATTATTAAGCTATTTAAATGTATTAGGATGAGAAAATTTGTTATCTAATTAGAAGGAATTTGAATTATATTTCAATAGTTTAAAATAGTTTGTCCTTTTTTGAGAAATTTCGGTAATTCAAAATGATGACGAAGATAGTTAAACCAATAACATTAGAAAGAATTTCAACAACTATTTACACTTAATACAAATGTTCTCTATGAAAAATAACTGACAATTAGACAAATTCAATGTTGAGAATAATTTGAAAATATATTGAATAACTAATGTGATATTCTTGATTTCAAAGCTCTATGGTTCATGATAGAGTGGAGACAGTCTTATTGACTGTGAATATACCATAACTTATTTCTGACCAAAAAAAGTGATAATTTACAAAACTTGATCAACGACATACCTTTTCGGATTATCACCATTTTTGTTTGTGTCGTTGTTTCCCCAATTGAATTAGTCGCCCGAACAAGAATTTCTCCACCATCTTTCATAGAGATTACATTACATTCAAGTTGAGAAATATATCTGTCCGTTTTAACCTGAATTTTGAAAATATCATGATTTCTTATCAATTCATTATTGTCATTAAAAAAAAGACAAAATGCCTTATCGCATGAATTAAATATATATAAACCTGGAAGCACTTGACGGATGTTTCATCCCGGTACAGGACTCAATGCGCAATGCGCACCCACGAGTCATGCACTTCACAGGATTCGAACCCAGGACCTCCGGACATGCACGCGAATGCCTAACCTCTGGACTATTAAACCGGTATCTAACGGTGTTGATGTCTAACTTCGTTCACTTCACGGTATTGCTTCCAGATTTTTAATGGTGGTCTAACTGTGGCTGTTCCATGATTTCAATATCAACAACCCCATAAGTCATATATATATATATATATATATATATATATATATATATATAATTATGTCGAGGAGAAACTTATAAACCTACGAAAGCCTACACTAAATACTGCAGATCCGTTAGCAAGGAACCATCAGCAACGACCTACTGTGACTGAGAAAAAAGCAGATTCTAGTTGAGAAAGAAATTAGAAAATAGTGCTGGAAGTACATTGGACACACATTGAGTAAATCACCTAACTGCGCCATGAGGCAAATCCTCACTTGGAATCCTTAAGAGCAAAGGAAAAGAGGTAGACTAAATAACACATTACGCCATGAGTGGGAGGCAAATATTAAAATAATGAACAGCTCTTGGAAACAAGAGTTAGTTGGAGAAACCTGATCGGAGGCCTATGCTTCACGAGTAGTCAGTGTAACTAAATAATGTTTAATTGTGTGTAGCTTTTAAAATGTACCTGTAGAAATAAAATTTTCTTCCCTAAAAATTAATTTGTTGACATTCGAATACTGCTTTTCTCATATTTTATAACTATCATTGTGATATAATAAACATCACAATTATACAGATAAATATTTGATAAAAATTGTAGATCTGTAGATTCTCGATTTGTACAAGATTATAACTAGGTCATTTGTGCAGCTTAAATGTCCCATCAGATAAGTGATAATTGACAAATCCAAGTTTGTAGTTTGAAGACCAGAAGACATGTTGGCAAATGGATGTTTGAAGATAAGGTCTACATATTTTGATATTAAACTGTGACTTCTCTAGAAATACTTTGTTTCATCCGGTATGGATTTCACTTCTTCACATAAATGCTGGCCAATCAACTGTACCCTTCCTTTAATTTGAATGGATGAGGGATAAAAGAAGGATTATCTTGCTGGTCAGTCCGTATTGTAAAGTATGTATAACTACGAATTTTCAGTTCATATGACAAACATGACAAACAAATTGTCGTACATATTAAGCAAAAGATAATTTGAACACGAAGTGACGATATTTTCACAGACCCAACGTCTTCTACTGTTAATTTAGATCTTTCAGTTAATAAAAAATATTAAAGTAGACTTAATAGTAAGAGGCAGAAACTAGTCTTCAGTGCATTGAATTTCTTGTTAAATCCAAATTATTTCAATATAAATAGCTCAGTGAATAATTAGAAATGATATAAACAAACAATTTTATTTACTCAGTAAAGTATATCTGTATAAATATGAAAAGAAACTAGTTCACTTACGTTCCAAACTGATCCAGGTTGTAAAGATCGACCATTATGATACCAATCGATATGAGGCATAGGTTCTCCTGAAACTTCAACTTCTAAGAACACTCGTTCACCTTCTTTTACTTCTAATATCCCAGTAGGTAAAGGTTTAACGAACTGTGGAGCAGTTTGTAATGGAGCTAAAATATGAACACAATGAGAAATTTTCCTGGAAACTTTTTTATCAAACTTGTAATATGGTGAAGTTGAAAAATCAATTAACAAGAATCCATCATCAAAAGAGATACATGTAAACTGACATTTGTACCCATTTGTACCATAGTAAAGGTACTCTTGAAACCGAAAGGAATGAACAGCCATTTAATAAAGGACTTCACAAGAGTGGACATCTAGTATACTGCTACTGATCGGACCCGTGATTCTAGTAAAAGGAGTTCTTTTAGTGATCGTAATACTGACGTTATTTTTCACATCCCAATATTGAATTTCGAATACAACATGTTTAGAACTCTCAGATTTCAGCAATGAGTCGTGAAATTTCCTCTTAACTGATAATGCTATCTTAAATAATTAAACCATCAACGACCTTCTTTTATTTTTCTAGGGTTGAGCAAAAATGATATATAAGCATTATAGATCACTCCGTTTAGGATTTGATAACTGTTTTTATGCTATATAGTTGAGATTAATCTAGAGATCGAGATCCACAGTCCAGATATTCAAACGCCATAGTTATTTACTAAGATATCCGGCTAGAAGACACACATCTGGTAGAAGTGAACGCCCGTCAGTTAGCAACAACACAGAAGTTCATACGAACGTACATCAGTTCAAGTTGCCATATCACAATAGTACACACAGAAAAAATTATCAATTCAAATTCCATAGTACTAGAAGTGATGTCGAAAATTAGGGTTGGAAGATAACATTCAAGAAGTACAACCCAGTGAAATAAATTTAAAACGAGAAGTTCCTGAGCTGATGAGATCGTGAGCGAAGACAAAAAATGAGGGCATCTGTGAAAGATTTTGAGCGGTAGTGTTCGACTAGAGAGCCCATATATGAATAATGTACTTTTCTGGTAATCCTTTCAGTGACGAACACTACCGCAGAACCTCAAGATCGACAGAGTGAAATGCCACCAACAGAATGCAAAAAAGAGGTTTTGGAATTATGGTCATTCAGAACTTATACAAGGACTTGATTTGAAATTACCTTCAACAGTAACATTTGCTTTACAAATTGACTGTCCATGAGCATTGATTGCTACACAACGATACTCAGCAGAATCCGTTGGTACAGTTTCACATAATACAAGTGTATGAAACGGTGGTGCATCAAATACACGTATATGTTCAAGATCTTTTAGAGGTAATCGCTCTCCGTTTCGTTCCCAATGAACTTGTGGTGTTGGTACACCAGTAACCTAGATTTCATTCAATTGTGCAATAAAAATCATAAATAATTATTCTTTACATAAAATATTTTTGTAAAAAATTTGTTAATTTGATGAAACATATTCACCTAATACATTCTCACTGTTCTATCATATTTTATAAAAGGGACTAATTGTTTTAAATCTAAATATAGATCAGCCAGTTAACACTTTTCGAAATAAACAGGTTATCTGTGACACAAAAACAACAAGGATAGCATGGTCAGTAGGCTGAATTTAATACGTAGGGAAATTTTACAGTCGATTTTTTTTCATACCATTCGATTACAATTATTGGTTTATTACTTATCATTATGTTATGATTTTATTAACACAAAGGCTTACATTAATCTGGTCTCGCAGAATGACCTTTTACATTATTGTTGTGTTGTTGACCTTTATTCTTGATATTATATTTTATAATTTTCTTACTACTATCGGTACACCTGTCTTCCTACTATCAACTTGTACTTTTGCCTATTATGAGCGTAGTGACGTGATCTATTTCATATCATTGTGATTATTGCCTCAAATTGCCTTGATTGGTTTAACATTTTCATATAAATATTCATGTATATTAAAGTAAAGTAGCCTGATGACGATCTAATTGTTTTTTATTCTTAAATATATTGACTAAAAAGTAATATATATATATATATACATATATATATATATATATATATTTTTTGAAACCATGAATCGATCAATGTTAGACCACCGTTAGAAACCTGGAAGCACTGGACGGCCGTTTCGTCCTGGTATGGGACTCCTCAGCAGTGCGCATCCACGACTCCTGCACCCCGCAGGATTCGAACCCAGGACCTTCGGTATTGTGCGCGAACGCCCTAACCGATAGACCACTGAGCCGGTATCTAACGGTGTTAATGTCTAACTTGATCATATTCACGGAGTTGCGCAACCTCATACACAGTCTTCGGTAGTTACTGTCTACACCCGAACAGGTTGAACTTCACTGGTCACGTCTTCCCACTAGAACTCGGAGAAGATTCCTCACGAAGCTAGTCACTAGTGAGCACAGGTAATTTGCATTACGGGGTTGTGAAGATTGTTAAGTTACACATTTTTTGAAACCATGAATCGATCAATGTTAGACCACCGTTAGAAACCTGGAAGCACTGGACGGCCGTTTCGTCCTGGTATGGGACTCCTCAGCAGTGCGCATCCACGACTCCTGCACCCCGCAGGATTCGAACCCAGGACCTTATATATATGTATATATTCATTATTTCGAATGCTGTGTTATTACGGATGTGGTTTGAATGAACAATCATCATACAACCAGAGCAATTGAACTTAACCGATCGATAAACTTAGTCATTTTATTAGCCGTTACAAAATTATTATGAATGAAAATCAATTCTCAGTAGGACATTATTGCAATTCAATACAATGAATATAACAAGAACATTAGAGTATATACTAACCTGACATTCAAATGTAATTGGTTCTCCAGCTTGCACAATTTGCGATTGTATTAATGGTGGTATGAATTCAGGAGCTTTTCCTGATACTTTAATTTGTGTCACTGTAAGCCTTGATTTACTACAAGCCTGTCCAGCTGGATTACGCAGTGTAACAGAGAAGTTTCCGGTATCTTCTAAAAGAACTTTTGAAATTTCAAGTTGACTAGTTGTAGAAGTTGTTGTTATCTGTGTGTGAAAAAAACAAAAGAAAAAGGAAACAATTTATTTGTCAATATCATTCATTATGCTGTGTTAAACAGAACAAGTTCATGCAGTTCATGTAAATCTTGTCAATGAATTAATCAATAATATCTTATTCTAATTGGCTCTTCATTTTGTACACATTGAAATTATTTTAAATTGATGAATAACTCTTTGATTTTAGGAGAGTAAATTATCGAGGTTCCAGTCCCAATGTGTACATCAACATTGGGATTCAGATTCATTCAGTTAAATAATAGCAAATAAGATGAAACACACATCTACGATTCTGTTGTTATTTACAAACCATAGATTCTGTACAACATCGTAAGTGGTAAATAGTATCAGAAATGTTAATCATTGGCATACTTTATAATTTTCTTTATGTTCAATATCAACTTGTTCACGTGTCCAAATCACTTCAGGTATCGGTTCACCATCAAATTCAACGGAAAACCTAAATATAATTAAATGAAATTAAATTAAAATGATTTATAGGTAACATTTTAATAGTTTTGTAGTTTGCTTTTTTTAAAAAATGAAATATATCAGATGACAATTCAAAAGAATACTTCAAATTGCCAATTTGATTTTTGTCTCCAAAATCAGCATATTAATGTATGTTTGTGAGAACTGGGTCATTTACAGTAGGTTTAAACTAACTCATAAATTATCTCTCACAATATTCATTTTTGTGACGAAAAAAATATTTAATTCTAAAAGCGAAATTGTTATTTATATTCAATAGTTCTTTGATAGTCCTCTACTGTGTAAGAAGTTGTACATATGTAAAAATGAACACATAAATCCATGTTCAATCCTAGTGGCTATTTGATCAAGTTCGATTTTATTTTTTAGAATGTATTTCCAATTTAAGTAATATAGTTAGTAGTGTGTCGGTTTACTGAGAGTTCTTAAGCTCGGTAATTAGTTCGTCCAGACAACTGTTACAAAATTAGCGTCTGACGGTTATAAATCAGAAGGTGAACACAAAGTGTTGAACACACTTATTTTTGGACACACCACAAAGTGAAGTTGAAAAGCAGCGAATAAAGCGAACGAAACGACGTGAATTGGAGAAGGCTGTTGAGCCAACTCCTTGGATTACAATGCGAACGAATGGGCGAAGGAAGCGGAGGAAGCGATGTGGAGAAGGCTGATGAGCCAACTCAAAAAAATAGAGCATAACTAAGAATATATGGTGAGACGAATATAAGACAGACATGTGACAAGCGAAATTGGCATGCACACACATGAATAAAAGCGATGAATGATTGACAAGGTCAAATGACAAGTGGACACGTTATGTGAGCTCATACGAACCAGACAATAATAAGAACGAATGATACAATGTAAATTGTTGCAATACAAATGGCTTGGTTAAGTAAATTAATCGAAAGGGCTTAACCAAATTAAATGTAAGCGAACTCGAATATATGCGGAGGCGCTACAAGTTTACAGCCATAATATTTTAGTTACCGCTTATTATATATTTAAAAGAGTTTTACTTCTTAAAGCAATTAATCCCTTTTATAAAATTCGTTAAGACAATGAAATGCGAGAGTTGATCAACTTATTGTGTTAGAATTTGACTGACTGTTGCATAACCATTTAATCAATTCATTATCGAAGTATGTGGAATACACCTCTGAATAAAATAAAATCTTACGTTATTTCTGAAGATTCAGGAACAGTTATAGGTTGTAAAAACTTCAAGAAGCGTGGTGCACGCATTACAGGACCTTCTTGTATTGGTACAACTTTTTCAGGCATTATTTCAGTAGATGGTTCTGAAAAAAGAAAAATTGAAACTATGCTTATTTTTTGTTTATATTGTTTAATAAGAATTTGAATTTTTACCGAAATGCAAATAGATATATGTTATTTGTAATAGAACTCAGTATCCAGTTATCTGCCGAGTTGTTGTGTCAAACTCCCCACCTAAGATTGGTTTTGTAAATATTACTTTGACTATAATCAGTTAGAGCTATTAATATATATAGATCGATTTATCAACGGATTGTGACATACATTGTAAATGTGAGTTATGTTTTATGAAAAGACTTTAGCTCGTCGAGGCAGTCGGTGGTTAGGCTTATGTAACACATGTCCCACCCACAAAAACTGATGGCAATTCACTACTTCACCAATAGATGTGCCAACCTTACCAAGTACCCTTTTACTAACAACAGAATTGCTCACTCGATGGTACCAGGATATTCGAACAATGATTCGAAGACGCTTATCAAGGAAAACCAGTAACCTCCGCAGACATATAGTAGGACGGAGTGAACTGATGCTCAGCAGAATCGTCCTTTGCTTGGTAGACCGATATCTCACCCACCTCATAAATGACGCAGGTCGACAAAAGCCAGTCGAGCCTTCTGTACCTGTGTTGAGATTTCGTAACACACCAAGTCATCACTACAGATGAGAATAACCAGATTAGTGAGGCGGTTAGCAGGCTCAACAACTTCACTCCCTATCACTAGTTAAAGTGACGATGCAAGTCAATTCTGGAGCAACATTTTGCATTTCGACGGGAAGAATCGCATCTGGAACATGCTTGAATTGTTGTTAAAAGTGGTGAGAAGGAAGACTCCGAATTTTGTCAGTGTCTTTACCAAGTTTGGCTAACATCATTAGCATTTTGTGAGTTGGTAATTGAATGTCGTGGTTAAATTTCAACTCCTGCTAAGTCAGACTCTGAATGTGTTGTCTCCGAAAGCACGTCAATGATGAAGTCAAACAATAATGGAGAAAGTAAAAAACTGGACACGTTCTTATGATTTTATTACAGTATCAAAAACATATGTTCTCTACTGAAAGTTAACTTTAAAAATCGGTGACAAAATTATTTATCTATGTTGCAATGTGTTTAAACAAATCCTCTTATTAATTTAATGGCAAAGTTTTTCTGGATTTTGTTTGGTTTCGTTAGTATATTTCAAAATCAATGCAAGTGCATAAGAAGAACATACAAACTGATCGTTACCAGAATGTTTTACTTTTTAAATATTTTCTAAAATTGTTGTTCAGTCGGTCAATTCAATGTACTTCTTATAATTTTGACAGATTTCATCAATAAATAAATAAATAATTAATTAATTAAACAGATGATAAATTCATTGTATCACTGTTTCTTCTGATTGATTCCGATAAAATTCTTCTTCTTCTTCTTCTAATGAATTCAGTGCAAAACAACGATCTCCATGATTACATGATGGAAAATCATAAAATATTCTCACTGGTGATTAGTTCCATGAGTGAATTCCCACAGTTCTAATGAACAGTTGTGACCAGTAGAGTTCAGTCCTATTGGGTGTAGGCAGTAACTACTGAAGACAAAGGGTGAGGTTGCACAAAATCATTAGATTGATCAGTTGTTAACACCGTTGGATGCTGGCTCAGTGGTACAGAGGTTAAGCGTTCATTCTCAAAGCTAAGAGTAATGGGTCTGATTCCTGTGAGAGGCGAAAGACGTGGATGTGCACTGCTGATGACTGTCGTATCAGGACGGAACAACCGTCTATTGTTTCCAGGTTTCTAATGATGTTCTAGCAATGATCCATTTACGATTTCAATATTCATCCTCTGCTGATAGTGAGCACACATTCTATTATTTTGTGGATAACTATTTAATTTCAATAATGATTTATTTAAACGATTATTGTTTCTTTAAACAAATTATTTTGTGAATAAATAATTATGAAGTCATGAATCGATCAAAGTTCGAACATCATTAGAAACCTGGAAGCCGATTTCGTCCTGTTATGGAACTCATCTGCAGTGCGCATCCACGACTCCCTCTCCTTGCAGGATTCGAACCCAGAACATTCGATCTTGGGCGAGCACGCCTAACCTCTGAACCCTTGAGCAGGTATCTAACAGTGTGAATGTTTAACTTCAATCAGTTTACGGATTTGGGTTCGTAACTTAACAATCTTTACAACCCAACCCCGTAATGCGATAATTATGGGTTCATTTATTGTTTTACTGAACAATAAACAAGAACACAATAAGTGTTAAGTGATTTTTATATATCAAATTTTTTTGTATTTAGTGAATACTAATAACATTTTGTAACTGTTATAAATGAACATAATACTGTATATTTAATAGACGATATCTTGAATTCATAAATAATATATATGTAATGTAGCTCAAAGATGATTGTTTAAAAAAAGTCGAATTAGGGAATGGCTTTCAAAAGATTAAAACCATCTTTCAGAGAACTATCCATAATTTAACCCACTTACAAAGTACATAATCATGATTCAAATACATTTTTAAAAAATATACTTGTTTGAGCTATATATCAATTTTTGACAATATCATATCTATTTTTTTTCAGGTATCATATCAATGACTTTCATAAATTTATAATTGTGGTATTTAATTGAAACAGACTGTTTCCGATCAATAGACAAGTTAAGATGTTTATTCGAATGACTTCTATTGTTTGTTGAAAGTATATGTTTTTTTTTTCATTGAAATAAGATAATTGTATAGAACAATTAATTTCAAACTTTTATGTAGCTTGTAACTTACTTGCTATGGGTTTGAGTTGTGCACGTAAATCAACTGCTTGTATCACCTCCAATTTAGCAGATGCGCTGACAACAGCATTTGGTTCAACATTTACTGCTTGTGTTGAAATATCACTTCGTTGAGCTACAATCACTATTTCACCAGCATCATTAGGTTTGCATTTTTGCATATCTAAATAGTAAATCAGACCATCAAATCTACTAAAATATCGTATCTCTTCATTATCTGGTTGTTGACTTTGAACAACTCCATAGGGAGGTACCGGTTGACCATTGACATACCATGTTACCAATGGTGGTGGATTTGCTACAATATGAGCCGTAAACCGTGCATTTTCACCTTCATTTATGCATATTGATTGTGGTGGTGACATAATTATTGGATTAGGAGAGGTTATTTCTTGCAGACTGAAAAAATAAAATTATCATGATCGGTTTAATATTGTCCATATATAAATGGTCAACTTCTAGCCTAATCAGTTAACAATAACTTCGACAATAATAATAACGATAAATTTTCTCGCAAGCTTTTAAGGTCCAAATCACAATTCTTTCATAAATAATAAAACACTGATTAGCTGAGGCCGAATATCACACATTTGCCTGAATTTGAAAATTTGTGAAATCCAACTGTCGAATGTTTTTAAGCTTTCGTACTCCATTATCGTGGAACCTACTAAACCCTTTCAAATGTACATGTTTATGGTATAATGTATTCTATTATAACTAGGAATCAACAATAAATACTTTACATACGGATGAAATTCACTGTATTAATTCGTAAACAGATACGGCATTCTTTTATGTTACTTCTTTCAGATTAACGAATTGAGAGCTTCAATAAAATAAAGCGTTAACCATTTTCATACTATAAATATCAGTCGACCTATAACCCATTAGTTATAACGATGTTAGTTCAACAACAATAATGAAGTGACTGTTTATACAACCTAATGACAAACATCACAGTAGATGTTGATTTTATTATGTTTCAGTGAGTTTCACGTACGAAAGTGTGATATTAATAATGCTCTGATCAGAAACTACGTTCTCAAAATCATTGGATGTTATTTGAGATGATGAAAAAATTTTGCAGCCAAGGTGGATGGTTATGAGCTCAGAGAAGGAAACTTCTCTATAGGAATGTCATTTATATTACTCAGAAAGATTCACTTTATTGAAAGTGATCTGAATCTGGTTAGCTTTAATGTGTCTACAGAAAATTCGCTTGAATGATAACTACTTTTAATCGTTTTAAGTAATAAACAGAATAACTTTACATTTCTTACCCTTCAGGTTGTTTCTTTGGTATACTACACTTTCGGGCTATTTCTTTAGGTTTCTCTTCAACTAAATAAGAAGTAAAATTAATAAGAAATGTTTTTATTTGAAAACAAAGAAATCTGGTATTAAACCTAATTCCGAAAATCTATTAAATCCTTCTATCTTGTGTACTGGCTATCGAACATTATGTACAATTGCTCGTCTGTAAACATATGTCACGTTATAAAACGAAGACATTCGTTGACCAATGATATGTATTCGTCATTTGGGTCACATTCTGATAGTCATCAAACGATATTCCCATCTGGTCACTTCTTATTGGCTTACTATATCAGAAACATGAAATTTTTATATCTGTTGTAAATTATATGTATTCTACAGGATCGTTATGATCTGATTTCACAACAAATTAATAGCGAATATTGGATATATTTACAAATAAGTTACTTTAATAGAACTAATTCAATATACACCATGTAACAATATTTGTTCTGACAATTTTCTTTTGTTTTGAAGAAAAATGAACCTACTTGGTGCTGAAATTTTTGTTCTCGCTGAAGCAGTCCCAGCAACATTCGCAGCTAAACACTGCCATGTGCTTAAATCTTCAGATTTTAAAGCTGCAATATGAAGTGTTGTTTCTAGTTGATTTGTTGAAATCTGAATACGACCATCTGATGTACCAGTGAATAATCTAAAATATAATTGTCCAAAAAAATTTACTTAAGGTAATAAATAGTTGATAAATTTTTATCAATGATTAAAATAGTAAAAATAAATGAACTAAAAGGCAAAGGCAGTACCGACATAGTTGATACTCGATCACCTAAGCCGGTGTCGACTTGGTTAAATCACTTCCTAGTAAAATGGAACAAGTCACCAGTTTAGATTTAAGTGATACTGGTTGTATTGTTTAAACTTAGAATTACAAGAGGATTTCTCCGTGTCTAGTTGACTAGTTTTAATCTAATCAAGATAGTCACATGTTAACTAGTACTAAGAAACTATCCTTATTTCATAATTACTTTCAACAATTGCTTCACAATGACAGATCACTAAAATTTAACCACTTTTCTTATTGAAATGAATGAATCACTGTTAGACAACCATTAGAAATCTGGAACCACTAGACAACCGTTTAGTCCTGGAATGAGACTTACCACCAGTGTGCATGCTTGGCTCCTGCTACTCCCAGGAGTTTACCTCAGGATCTTCGGTCTTGCGCGCGAACGCGTAACCTCTGGACAACTGAGCTGGCGGCATCTAACAGTGTTAATGTATAACTCTGATCGATCGAAGAATTTTTGCGTGAACATTGTCGATTTTTTTATTTGTTTTTGATTGAATTCATAATTTATGTCTGAGATTCTTTTACATCAATATTAATGAACACTTTCAAAGCAACATATTAGATAATAAAAGCGATTTTTATTATTCGTTCTCATCTATAGTGATTTTGTCCATACTTGACAAGTTTCACAAAGACCTTAACCTACTTAGCATGATAGTTGAAATGTCAAGTTGATACAATATATCATTTGTTTGGTTGCCTTCACCTTTTTTCTTTCTAAATTATAGTTAAGTTTTAAAACAAAAGTTATTTTAACTACTAAAATTACAAATTATTAGATTATTTCGATACATCATATACTATCTGATGTTAATAAGTCATTAATACAAATAAAGCGAGTTCATATGTAACAAATATATACTTTGACCATTATAAATATATATGTTACACTTTATCAATGTGTTGAACTTACTTTCCATCTTTATGCCATGATAATACTGGTTGAGGTGTACCTTCTGCAACCGCATACAGTATAACTTCTTCATTAAGTGGTACCATTAATTGAGCAGGAGGTTTTTGTATGAAGCGAGGAGTCTGTGGAATAGTTTGTGGTTTACCTTCGACATGTATATTAAATCGAAGTTCAGCCTGACCAAATTGATTAGAAGCAATACAGCTACAGACACCAGAGTCAGTGTTAGGTAGTGGTGTGTCTAGTATTAGTGAACATACATTTGCACGCATGGGGACGATCTGAAATGGTAAGGAGTTAGAAAATAAGAAAGAAGATATAATTATTTGGTTTACAGACATTTAACAGATACTAAGATAGTTCTTCAACAAACCGATATTATTTTCATTTTAGAGTTGTGGAGATTGTTGAGTTTCATTGAAATAGTAAATCGATCTTTGCTCACTGGTGCTAGCTCCATGATGAAATTCTCGAAGTTCTAGTGAGAAGCTGTGACCAGTGGAGTTGAACCCTGTCAGGTGCGAAGCAATGCACAGCGAAGACAATGTATGGGATTGAGCAATATCTTGAATTGATCAGAGTTAGATATTAGCACCGTCAGATGTCAACTCAGTGACCTAGATGTTAGGCGTTTGCGCACATAACCGAAGGTCCCGGGTTCGATTATAGTGTGGTGGTCAAGGATGCAAACTTCTGATGAGTCCCATACTAGGATGAGACGGCCATTTAGTGCTTGCAGGTTTCTAACGATGGTTTAATAACGATTGACTCATGATTTTTATGAAAATCATATTAGCTTGGAAATTTGTGGATAGCAGATACTGATAAAATTTTATGTTCAGAGTTATGGATTCTTCAAAAGTGCTACTTTAGATAGCATGTCGAATTTACCCATCAATGAGGTGTGCTCAATAAAGACAATGTAATTGACCAGTGGTTTTGAAGATGTCTATTTCTGATAGAAACTGGCTTTAAAATAAAAAAAGCTCATTTTATACTGAAATTATTATTAGCATTTAAGAGTATATACCTTATGCGTTTTATCCATACGAATCGGATGACCATTAATAAACCAAGATACTGTAGGCACTGGTTTGCCGATTACTTCAACTTCTAAACGAACAGTCTGACCTTCTTGTAAGTTTAACACACCAGGACAGGTGATCAGTGGACCAGTTTCCGTTGGAGACCAAGGAAGAGGACCACGACAGAATACTGGTGGTTGGCCTGTTTGGACGACGCTGGGTAGCGATACAACGGTTAGCTACAATCGAAAGAAAAGTGTAATAATTGTTGAGAGTTAAAGAACACAAGAATCTCCCATAGTACTCATAATAGATATGTGAATGTTTTTTACAGTGAAAGAAATCAAAAGCTGTTTATAAATCTACTCACATTAACAATGCAATGATCTTCTCCTGCGGGATTCTCTGCTGATGCTACATACATACCAGAATCAGCTTCAGTTGGTTCCAAGATTTCCAATCCCACTTCACCATTGTCCTTAGAAAAAAAGTCATTCACAAGATTACAGGCCTAAGTATATTTTTCATAAAAGTTTGAATAACTTACTTTGATTGTCAACATCTGTACATCGGTTACTTTACTTACTGATAAACATGTAATATGTAATATGATTTATGACTAGTTATTATTGCATAAGGTCTTGATCAACAAAACATGCGTTATTTGAAACACGAAATTGTATTTTAGGAGGATTTTAATAGTAATTAATTATATTCCCTATTGACAATCACGAACAAGGCAATTTTAAAACTGAAGAGAAATAGAATTCAACACTTCATTTTTGAATTCATATCGTTCAGTTTTAAAATTAAGGAATTTGTTAGTCCAGTGGGCACGATTATCGATTATTAAGTGCAGAATTACACATTTTCCAACCATTAAATTATACAAACGATAACAGCAATCCTCTCAATGTTAGTCAGGGTCACAGCACTTTAATTTTAAAAGAACACTTGGGGAATTAATGATAATTATCTTGAGTATTTCCATCCTTTCATAGATAATTGTTGACAAACTAAAAAAAAGTTTAACTTCTAATAAATCTATGAAAGAATTATGGTGCAGTCGAAACTACACGAATCTTATCTCCTAAACTCATGATACATTCATAAACTTTAATTACATGAGGTTTATAGAGATATCTGTATGGTCCTTACTTGACTTTACAGATTGATCTTGATCAAATAATTACCGAAAACCAGGAAGCACTGGATAGCTGTCTTGTTTTTGTATGGAACTTCTCAGCAGTACGTACTTACAACAACTTCATCAGCGATTGAACTTTGTGGCATTGGACCATACAAACGAACGCTTAACTTCTAAATCACCGTAGGTGGGAACCATTTACTACGAAGTGACTAATACTAGTGGACGGTTTTTAAAGTTGATGAACCTATTGGAGATGGTGAGGAAAATTTGTAGCTCAGGTGGATGATAGTGATGGTGTTTCGTTCTGTGAGCTGGATCTTTCGGTTGTGGAGCTTTTGTTGCTCTTCTGAACAACATTATCAGCACAAACTTCGGATAGAAGTGAAGTATTTGAATTTCTCCATGTTTGACCTGTAGTTTGTTCTGCTAACCTCGATCTTGTTTGGTCGTTGTTGACCTGTCGTTGTGTTGATGATGTTGTTCAGAAGAACAACGAAAGCTTCAGCTCAGAGAATAAAACACCACCATGAACTTATTGGAATTAATCAGTAAATTGTTAATTCACCTCATAACTAAAAAAAAAAATTAGATCATTTAATGCATACCAATAGATAATAATTTATTCTTTCGTCTGGATATAATGGCTTTCCATTTTTAAACCATTTTATGTTTGGTTTCGGTTTACCAATAACTCGACCATGTATAGATAATGGTGTTTTTGTATTTATTTTAATTTCACTAGGGAATCGTTCAATGAAATTTGGTGGAGTCATTTCTGGTTGTATAAATATATTTTGTTGTTTATCAGTATATTGTAAATCAATCACATCCATTGATGGATAACTTAATTTCAATTCATATTCAGTATGAACAACTGGTTCTGGCTGAATGAACCTACAAATTAATAATTACACACATATAAATACATTTAGAAATATTTAATCTTGAAAGTTTTAAATAACTAAAGATTTAAAAAAACCACTTCTCAAAACTCGGTAAATATTACCTTTTCAAGAATAGCTATTAGTTTTTAACACACTTTAAACTGACGGATATCTAGATTCGATTAATTTGATCATATGACTGATTTTAACTGACCATATTTTCTAAGGTATTGTTATAATTATCACTCGGGCGATCATGTGGTCAACGATTACAGATAATTGATTTATATCTCTAAATAAATACATCTTCTGAAAGGATCAGTATGGAACCGTGACGAAAGAACAAAAATCCAGCGCAAAAATATTCATTTATTTTATACTAGCTCGCGAAATAAAAGATATTGGTTATTAGATCCATTTGAAGACAAGTAAGTTGAGACTACTATTATTTAAATTAAAGCATAAAATGAATGCGATTTAATAAAATGCTGTGGAAAAATTGAATGTATAACAAAAAATTATAATTAGGCGGAAAGATGGTGCTAGCTAGTTTAGATTTGTTTGCTTTTAGAAATTCATTATGAAATCTTCTCCGTTCATCAATTACACATTATACTTTGATAAACAAGTCAATCAGGTGTTCAGTGAATTGGTCATTTAGATCTAGATACTTACTGATTGATTGAATGGTTATTTATTACGATATTCTTAGTTTTCTATTCATAGAAAAGATAAAAATAAACTCATAACAAATAATTCAGTAATTAAAATTCTTAAGAAAACTCACATAGGCTCTTCACATATAATTTGAAGACATTTCGAACATGAACCAGCTGGATTTGTAGCTGTCACTAACCATTCTCCTTGGTCATTTAGTTGAATTTGTCCAATTATCAATCTTGTAATCCCTGTATTCGGTATATTTTGAATGAATTGATTTGGATTATTATGTACTATTATGCCATTATGATACCAGTTTAGTGAATTCAGAGGTAAACCTTTAACTTCCACTTCCAGAATCAATTCTTGATCAGGATGAACTTTGACTGGAGATTCTGGGAATTTAACAAACTCCGGCGGTTGAATGGTTCGTTTTGTTGTATCACTTATGGCTTTATTGAACAAAAGAAAATAATTATTAAGCATGAATTGGAACAGTATAGCAGGCTTGAAAAGTAATTTATGTTTTTTGTTATTTTTTCATTATAGAGCTGTGAAGATTGGTGTGTTACTTGGAAATCCTGAATCGATCAATGTTAGACCGCCACAAGAAACCTGAAACCCCTGGACTGCGGTTTCTTCCTAGTATGGGACTCATCAGCAGTTCGCATCCACGACCACCACACGCTAGAATAGAACCCAAGACCTTAACCTCTGGACCACTCAACCGGCATCCAACGGTGTTAATATCTAACTTCAATTAATCCACAGTCTTGCGCAACCTCATTCAGTGTCTTCGGTGGGCGCTGCTTCACACTCGACAGTGTTGAATTTCACTAGTCACGACTTCTCACTAGAACTTGGAGAATCTTTCCCACACAGCTAGCCACTAGTGAGCATATGATAATTTTCAATAATTTTATCAGTCATGTATATTATTTATCATAAGTAATAAACGTTTTCAGAAACCTTTTTGAAACGGTATGATTATATCTAAGTTTGAGGGAAATTTTTGTAACGCCATGTGTTATCTCACTAAGGAAGGAAGATAAGTAATCGTGAATTGACTCAGTCGTAATTAAAACTAAAAGGGAAGCTTCTTAACCCTGAAGAAATGGATTTTTGACAATACTTCAAATATCATAAAATTAGGTATTTATATAGAAAAGATTAGGTTTTTATAAAGTATATAGTTTCATTCTGTTGGGGAGTCGATTTCGAAATATATAGATATTTTTCAGGATACAGTTAACAAATGTATATATATATATATATATATATATATATATATATATATATATATATATAATTCTCCCTGATTACTGCTAATACCTTTACCACTTCTACTACTATGTCATTTGAATCGATAATTACATCTCTCTGCTAATGTGGTATAGCAACTTGAAACTGATGTACGTACGTACGTATGAAGTTCTACGTTGCTGTTGATCGATGATATATATATTTTTCGGATAGATTACTTTTGTCTGAAGTTAGCGCTGATGATATTGATCAGAAAGACCGTGAAAAGTTTTAAAATGAAAGCAGCCATATCAGTGGATGAAACCCCACCAAAATCAATATAAACCAATTTAATGTGACTTTAGAAAAATAATGAACATTCTTTAAGGTATCTCAAGTTATCCACTAATCAAGTGTAAACCAATCAAATCAAATCAGTTGGTTGGCAGCTGTTTTCCAATCTCTGATTCTGTGTCCATATAATAGATAGAATAGAAAATGCTATTAATTTGTTATTAGACTAAACCAAAGCTCACTTTGAAGGGCATTAGAAAAAACTAAATGATTACTTCCATTCACAAAATTTGAATGACAGCAAAGCTTCTTGTTATTTTTGACTAGTTTAAATTCATATTGATCTTTGAAAAAAAATTTGTCATGAGATTTAGAATTTACTTCAACGATTCAGTCATAGAAACTACCAAATAACCTTTTGCAAATAATGACAGATTCCATGAACAAAATCACATAAACACTACAATTTCTGTATACTTCTATATGGTGTATAGTGTATTAGGAGGAGATGTTATTCAACAACTTACGTTTTGTTAAAACACTTATATTAGCCATAACTTCTGCCTGACCCGCTATGTTTTCAGCTATACATGTATAAAGACCAGAATCTTCTGGGAATAGTTCATTCATAACTAAATGTCCCGTCATTACTACTGGATGAGGTTGTAATTCATTCACATCGGACACAGGTGGTCCAGTTTGAGTTTGTTGATGATCTGGACTATCAATTAAAGATTGTCCATTGAAGCACCATTTAATGAATGGTAGTGGATTGCCACAAGCTTCAGCTGTTAAAACCAATCGTTCACCTTCATATATTTCTATTTCTGGACTGAAGATCTGAAATCAAAATGACGTACGTTAGAAGTAATTATAATTAGTGTAAATTTCATAATAGTACCTAACATGAATTTAACCATTATTACTTATGATTTTAGTTTGGTTATTTGTGATTAGAAGTTTCCTTTGAACACATTTCTCACTCCGTCATGTTCTGTTATACTGGGAAAGGTTACTTGGACATAAGTAGGGCAGCAGTAATTGTTAATGTTTGTTATTGGATGGGTTTTTGATTTAGATTTGATGAGAACTTTGTAACGCTGCCAGATTTGATTTGTACGTATATCAACATCCTATGATTTTATAATCCACAAAGAACAAGCTCAGTCAAGTCCTAACAACCACCTATTTGTCTTTTATGTTCATAGGGCACATTTCGCAGCGATCAATTAATCCAAGGAGAATTGCTGCTTAGTGAGCTATGTTAACTGAATTAGAAGTAAAGTTGCTAGAACCTTGACGTTGTTCGAATATGAAACACACTGCTCTATTAAATAATATATCAAGATTCATGTTCATCGTTGTCAAGAGTTTTCTATCTAAGACATAATTTATCTATGAATCTGATAAAACAGTAGATAATTTCATCTATTTAATGCAAGTAGGCACGAGGAATCCGAAATTCGGGTCAAATATTGCTTGATATTCTGAACGCGCTACCATGATGGTAAAACTAAGTTCTTTTTCGAAGTAAAAACGTACAAATTATGTTTGGGCGAATAAAATCCAGAATTTAATACATGTTTCGGCTCAAACAAGATGAGAATTCTTATTGATGTACATGGGACAAGTTTTGTCGATTATAGTACGGTAACTCCAGTTCAGTCGCAGTTGGCATGAATCGTAAATATTTATTCAATAAGCAATTATTCATATGATTGACCTACCTTTGTGAAATATGGTTTCTCTGGATGCGGTTGAGGTTCTGGTGATGGTATTCGAACTTGTTGCAAACCTTCTACTTGCACTGTTAACTGGCTCAGACACAACTTATCTATTTCAGGAGGATAAGGTCTTTCTGGTTCTGTAAAAAAGATTGAAAACACACGGAGTTAAGATAAAAGAAAAACAATAATTAATAACTTTTCATTAGAAGAGTTGTAGAGATTGTTGTTTATGATTGAAATCCTGAAACTATCATTGTTAGAAGTTTCGCAAAACATTAGATTGATCAGAGATAAACATTAACACCGTTGGATGCCGCCAACTCAGTGTTCCAGAGGTTGAGTGTTCGAGCGCGACATCGAAGGTTCTAAGTTCGATTATTGCGAGTAGCGGGAGTAAGAGATGTTCACTGCTGATGAGTCCGATATCAGGACGAAACGACCATTCAGTGGTACCAGATTTTTAATGGTAGTCTAACGATGATCGATTTCAATAAGAATGAGTAATTGTTCTGAATTTGCAATTATACTTCTTTGAAGGATAATTGAGAATGTAAGTAAATCTTGAAGTTTATGGAGGTTGTTAATACAAATAAGAGCAACTTTGTTTAAGGTTTCTTCTTGGTTTTTACGAATTAATTATTGAATAGAACATTTGATTTATTATTTCACTATCACATTCGGTGAAAAAAGTAACTTTGTATCTTTTACTAAATAGATTCTAGTTGAGAATACTGAATAAAATAGAAAATTTCTGGTGTAATATATAATAGCTATTATTATCATTATTAAATTCTTTTGGTTTATATTTACTTCAACCCATGGACCTAATTAGAATAATGTGTTTAACAGTAAAAATTTTAACAAGGATTTTGTTTTTTTAAGCTTTTAGAAAGTTATGGATACACTAAGTCAATCTATCCTTAATTAAATAAAACTGATCAGATTATCACTTTAATGTATAGAGTAGTAAATTGAGTGAGCTGTAAGTTATGCATGATAACTTCACCCTAGTTAGCTTAATATCAAAGATAATATTAAAGATTGACAACTTATACTAATTTTGGGGCAGAGTGCTCACTAGTGACTAGCTTCATGAGGAAATTCTCGGAGTTCTAGTTGAGAAGACGTGACCAACAGAGTTCAACCTTGTCGGATGTAGGCAGTAACTACCAAAGACAAATGGGTGAGGTCGCGCAAATCCCTTGGTCAATCACAGTTAGACATTAACACCGTTGGATGCCGCCAACTCAGTGGTCCAATCGTTAGGCGTTCGCGCACAATAACGAAGGTCCCGGGTTCGAAACCTGCGAGGTGCAGGAGTCGTGGATGAGCACTGCTGATGAGTCCCAAACCAGGACGAATCGGCCATCCAGTGCTTCCAGGTTTCTAATAGTGGTCTAGCAATGATTGATTGGTCATTTCAAATATGTAAAAACTTATACTAAACCTGATTTAAAAAGTTAAACCCTGATGAACTCATGCAAATGATTGATAACTTGTAAAAATCAACTAAACAGTTTAGTAGGATTCAATTATTATTTTTTTGACAATTCTATTGATGATTTGTTAGTTTTATCGGCAAAGTTTACACGTTGAAATTCTGGATAAAATTACGAGAACCCGCACTTTCGATCGATGAACAGCTAGCTGAGAACACATCATTTTACTTAAGAGTACACACTTATGTTGTAAATCATCGTCAGCATAAGCATTTTAAAATCATTTTGTTTACTTAACTTTGATTCAGATAATTTCAAGAGAGGTGATAAACAAACAACAACTTACCTAAAACAGTTAACAAACCAGAAGAAATACATTTCCCAGCTGGATTCTCAGCAACTACAGCATAACGACCAGAATTTCCAAAGAATGCTTCAGGTATACTGAGTGCATAAATACCGTCACCTTCACATTCAAGTATGTAATTAGGAGAACTTGTTATTTCATGACCATCACGAGTCCTGAAAAATTTCAAATATGTTATTTTACATGACTATTCACTTCATCGAGCAAACATAGCACACAAATAAACAATGAATTTTCAGATAAAATTTCCAGAAGTCATTTCGATAATGACAAACAAAAGACTATCGACTTATTTTGTTAAAATTCAATGATCTACACTTTTCAATTTTAATCAGTTCGCAATTTATTATGGTACTTTATTTTGTATGATTGATAAGTATCCGTTTCATTCCTTAGTTAGTAGTTGATTATTGGATGCAGTTACTGTAAGTGTTGCATCATTTAGTACATTGATTCCATTGTAGCATATGTACAAATATGTCGAGCCCAAATGGCTTGTCTCAGCTTTTGACCTTGCCAATTGCATGAAATAGATTCATCCGTAAATCTGTATTTGGCTTCTTATTACCACTATCGTACAAATGTGGTTTGCTTAAGTATAATAAACAGAAATGGTAGGGATGATTTATTCCATCACACATTCAATCATTCGTACGAAAAGAAGTCAGAATATGGGCTACCAAATTGATGAGCTGTACTTAGAAAGTTTCACATAGCCAATAAACCACTTACGAATTTTCGATAAAAATTCGATTAATCTGGTGATAGTTTTAGATGCAAATTACAAGAACCGAATCATTTCCTAAAACCAGACATTGACTACTATTGTATCACATAACTAAATTCCACTCATTGATCATTTAAAAGATTCACCTTCTATTCTCATTCTCATTGTTGTATAATGGATGGTTAAATGATTTTATTTATCTTTCAAAGTTGCTTTTGATGGAAAACAGCAGTTTAGAACCTCTCAAATAAACCGGTTAGTTAATTTAACAAAATGAATTGATTTTTTATATCATAACATTAAAATAATGTAAATAATCTTACCATGTAACTTTTGGCGGTGGATGCCCATCTACTTTTACAATCAATCGAACTGACTCTCTTTCGTATATAACTTGATTCTCAAGTCCTTTAATAAATCTCGGTGTCATTAAACGACCACGTACTATTAAGTTTGCAGTACTTTGTGCTCGACCTGCAATATTTTCAGCTTCACAAGTATATTCACCAGCATCATCAGGAAATGCCTTTTTGTATATTTGTTTTCGTAGAAAAAATAAAAAACAATTTATCTCTTAAATACGACTTTTATTCAGTTGGATGCATGTAATAACATTGAATTTAATTCAAATGTATTTAGGAATACAGTTAATGAAATGTTACGGGAAATAAGTCAATGTACCACCTTAAAAAATGTTAGGCAGTCTAGGGCTTGGGTTAAAACTAATTTGTGAACTTCATTTACTTTATGATAGATTGCAAGTCTTATGGATATTTTGGGGCAGAGTTTTGAAGGTTTGCGTTTTTACACATTTGAAATCATCAATCAATCTTTGTTAGGCCATCATTAGAAACCTGGAAGCACTGGACGGCCGTTTCGTCCTGGTTTAGGACTCATCAGCATTGCGCATCCACGACTCCTGCTCCTTGCAGGATTCGAACCCGGGACCTTCGATATTGTGCGCGAACGCCTAACGATTGGACCACTGAGTTGGCGGCATCCAACGGTTTTAACGTCTAACTGTGATTGATCAAGGGATTTTGCGCGACCTCACCCATTTGTCTTGGTAGTTACTGCCTATGGATATATTTATTCAGTCAAACTTAATATTACGAGGTTAATCAATACAGTTCATGTTATAAATATATTTAGTTGAAATTAAAACTATTTTTAAAAATGTATTTACAACTAAACATTGATTTATGTGCGCTAAATTGATTTGTTTAAACATGCATCCATTCCTGTTAATTGTTCATTTATTTTTAGTACAAGTGGTAATAATGTAACTAAAACTTTTCTGAATCATTTTTTTTAATGCCTTCTATAAACTCCATGTTCAAAATGTTGTAATGTTCCAATTTGAACAAAAGTTCTCATTATATTACTTTTGATAGTTTGCATCATTGATTAACATTAGTGAATACTTCTTGGTTTTCATTGACTGTTTAACTAAAATCGGTCAGTGGAATAAACAATAAAAATTCAACAGTCTTCAACAACAACATCAAAAATTTCAGTATTGGTTTAATTTTTTATTCATTTCGTGAGATTTTTTCAAAATGTTCTACGTAAATAGGTTAAACGTTTTGACATAAACTTTGAGTATTTATTGAATTTTTGAAGCGAAATAATTAGTTACCTGTAAACAACATTATATAACATGTTTAAAAAAAATAACTGTGAAATTCACTTGTACCAACAGACTTATTTTTACAATTAATACTAAACAAAACTTACTTCACTGAGTGTTAGTCGTACACGATTATTTGTATAATCTAATCGGAAATCAGGACCATCAGATAATGGACGTCCAGCACGGTACCATGATATCTTAGGTTCTGGTGTGCCATTGACAAGACCTTCTATAATAACACATGCTCCTTCATCAGCCACTACGTTCGTTAGCGGTTTTACAAACTCTGGTGGAATAGGCACTTCAACAATTACATCAACTGGACGGTACTGGAAGAGTAAAAATGATAGACAATACAATAAATTAAAATTGTTATTAAAAATATGTAAACAGTTTACATTGGCGGCTGAATATGTACTAGAAAATAAGTGTACAATGAAGATTTTTTCAAGAGCTGGTAACAAAATAAAATAGAGTAAGACTACTCAACTACGCTTCTATCACAGTTTGTGTTCGATTGTACACAGAAATAAGTGTTTCAAAAAACTTCTGACGATTGTATTCCAGTTTATAATGTCTTTCTGACTAAAAATGTATTGAAAATTGAAGGTTTTACTTCAACACACTGTCAAGAGGTGAGTGAGGATTTTTTAATCAGAAAAAAAATAAAAAAACACTTTGCTTGATGAAACAAATACTAATGTGTTCACTCATAGTTTAGATGAATTGTAAACTCTGATATTCAGCTATCAACCGTTTCTGAAAAAGACAACTTTCTAAATTATTCAATTTAATTGAATCAGATAAGCACTATCTCCACAAAACGACAAGTTAAATTCAACAGTGAAGTGATCTAGGTCCCATATGAAAGAAGTAATAACTTTCCGTATTACGTCAAGAATTAGTTGGAATCACTAAACAATTGAATACTGAATTCCAATGATATGATTTTAACTAGAGAAATGTGTCTAGTTTAAACATAATTTTCAGTAATAGAATAAGATAATAGTCTATCACTTTTTATTAGCTCTTTTAGACTATGTTATTTTTGATGATTAGCTAATTTTGATTAGTTTAACTGTTATTTTTGACAAATAAAAAACATCATTTTACATAGTCACTTTCTATATTGAAAAATCAACATTAAATATATTCAACATACTTTAGCATAGAAATCAGTCATCAATTGACTTGTATGATGTTCAATTTGTGGTACAACAGGAACAATATTCATATTTGTTGCATGTTCATATGTTGACTCAAATATTGATGTTAATGAGAGCCTACTTGGTAGATGAGTTGAAATAGCCGATTCATACTTTTGTAAACAAAAAAAAAGTCAATTGAATTATTAATAAATTTCTTGAAAAAAATCGATTGTGTGTATTTTTAGGCTGTAAAGTTAGAAAAAATATCTTACAATTCTTGGTACTTACTAAACTTACTGACTGTTGTTGTATTTTGTAACAGTACAGGAAATTAATTTCTAGATGAGAGTGGAGAATATATCTTGAACTAATGTTAGCATTATATCAAACGAATGGTGGTGAAAACAATTTAGAATGATGAATACAGATTTTCTGAATAAAAGAGTTACATTATCATGGAAATATTGATCAGATTATATTATCTCAAACATCCCCGACTTTGACTGCTACTTCGATGTGGTTGAAGGGTTTATCTCCCATGATGACCCAACCGAAATATATTTGTTGGAACACATATGTTCCTTTAAGTCCTATCGTGCGAGGCAATTCAATTAGAGAACGGTTAGACTAAAGGCAGAAACTTAAGTTCTGAGGGTGAAGTTGTATTGATGGTTGTAGAGGGGTATGACAGGAGTAAGGTAATTTTCTCAGACAGTCAGCACATGCAACAATGCTACCCTCTCATAATAGAAGGAAAGGGTTAGAAAATGTCAACCTCATAAATGTCACATCTCACCTTACCCCACGGACGTCTATCTCCGTCGATAAGGCCTTTTTAAAAGCCGAGATAACGCTTCCAAACCTTTTCATAGAAAGGCCCTTGTGTGACTCGTTTTGAGCAGTTTTCCTTTGGGCTCAGGAGTCCCGCTGCTAGGTCACTAAAAATAACACTAATCTATCTTCTTTTTCAGGTCCTCCAAGAGATACCCTTCCATGGTGTGGGCAGCCGGGAAGTGGCAACCGCCCTCATGCCCGAAATAGCACACTAGATCAACTTGTTTGCTTATACAACCTGAATAACATGAAAGTTACTTTATTTCAGCCTTGCAAAAATATACCTGGCAAGTAGTAACATACCTTTTCCATTGCATCAACCAGGTATTCTAATTTCATTTATTCAATCTTCAAAAATTCAATTATCTCCATATGGACAATGTTACACATACCAATGAGTTATGATAGAATACGACTGAACTGATTAAACAAACATTTATCATAACTATTTAGGTTTATTTAATCTTTAATTGAATCTGATTACGGAGTGTAACATTACAAATATATATTACATAAATCATATCAAAAGATTTTTAATTAAGATCAACTTTGAAATTAATACATTATTCTTGATGTAAAACACTAGTAACTTACTTGTTTTAATTGCGTTTCCATGAGATAGGTTTTTTCATAATGTAATCGACTTTCATATCCACTAATCACATCAGTTTTAGCTGACAAATCTGTTGATAGTTGTGTTTTGTATTCAGGTACTAATGGAACAAGTTCCATTTGATGCTCATGTTCACCTTCTGATGTATAACCTTCTTCTAAATATGGATGACTAGCAACTTTTGTATCTAATTCAGTACGATATTCTGGTACTATAGGCGTAACTTCAAGTTTAATAGGATGTTTAGTTTCAACAGCATATCCAGGCATCAAGTCTGGTTTTGAAGCTACATCAGCGTTCAGTTCCGTTTTATATGAAGTAACCATAGGCACTACATCCAATTTATGTTCATGTTCTTCTTCTGATGAATAACCTGCTTCGAGAATTGGATGACTTGTTATTTGTCGTTCCATTTTTGTATGATATTCTGGTACTAATGGAGTAACTACAATTGATCGAATATGCTCAGTTTCTGTAGTATAACCTGGAGTCAGCTCTGGCTTACTATAAATATCAGTTGTCAATTCTGTTTTATAATCCGTATGGGGTACAATCGGTACTACATTCATTTCATAGTCACGTTCTTCTTCAGCTACATAACCTTTTTCTAATGTTGGCCTAGCTGGTATATTATGCTCTAAAGATGTTTGATATTCACGTCTCATTGGTGTAATATGTAGAGTACGTTTGTGTTCTTTTACAGAACTATAACCAGACATGATATATGGTCTAGCTACCATATTTCGTTCCATACGAGTTTTATAATGACGTACCATTGGTACAACTGACATACTATGCTCATGTTCTTCTTCTGATGAATAACCTGGGGAAAGTCGTGGTTGACTAGCAACACGTCGTGAATAACGTGTTTCAATATTTGGTACAATTGGTGTAATTTGTTTTTTATATAAATGTTGTGTACTGCTATAATGCTTTACTTGACCTTGTAGTTTTAATTGACTTTCAATAGGCCGTATTATCTAGTAAGTTAAAGGAAGGGAGAATTAGTTTACGAATCATGGCATAAAGATATATAAAATTTTAAATGTTACTCATTAAAGATATTGTCTTATTTGGATTCATATTTTATAAATCAGAAAGCTTAACGCCCCTAAAATGATTTACCTGGGTTGTGAATTTCCATGTTGATATAATACTTAATTAAATTCACTTTAGTAAAAGAGATTCTGGTATATAGCTGTAGATATAGCTGTTTCATTATGTTCACGGATTCAATGTTCCACAAAGATATTTTATGTTAGTTGCCTGTATTTACTTGCTACTCAAATTAACGAACAACCGTCAATGGTTGTTGATAAGAGGTCTCAGACTTCGTTTTCTTATATGCCAAAAAGATGACCATCTTTAAAGTTTTATATTGAAATCGTGAATTAATGAGTGATTTCAGGTTTCTAATGGTGGTTTAAGAATGACTGATTGACAATTTCAATGTAAAACAACAATCTCGCTAGGGACTGGTTCCGTGAGGAAATTTTCTGAATTCTAATGAGAAGTTGTGACTAGAAGAGTTCAGCCTAGGGAGTAACTGCTAAAAACAATGTGTAAGGTTGCACAATACCTTATATTGATTAAATTTAGACATTAACACCTCTAGATGTCGGCTCGGTGCTCTAGAAATTAAACGTCCGTGTGTAAGCTTGAAGGTCCTGGACTCGACTCCTGAGAGTAGCAAGGGTCGTGGATTACTGAAGAGTCCCTAACCCCGATGTTCCTCTGTAAGAAGGCAGAGTTGCTGCAGAGGCTGGTTGTCTTAAGGCAACATCTTGCTGCTGCCACAACTCTCTACAGTCGGGAGTACGATTTAACTCTCGGAACTTAAGCTTTTGCTTCTGGTCTTACCGCTCTCCAGTCGACCCACCTTGCTTGGTAGAACCTACAGAAACAGATGTTCCAGCCAATACTTAAGCTGTTAAAATATACAACAATGTTCATAATAAATGTTCCTCTATTAGAATTTTGATATTATTTTCCATAAATTTATATCCATCAGTAGTGTTGGTTATCCACGATGAAATGTTTTTAACACAAGAGATAATCATTTCATGTTGAAATTGTTAACATAACTAAAAGCGTCAATGCAATTAAAGATCACAGTGTGAATATTAATGAAATTTTATACTTAGATTTTATTATGTTCCAATCTCTGAATGGATTATGCACGTGAAAAATAATAACATTCAGTTTATTACAGTAATGTGAAAATGTTCGAAAACCGGTCAGTATTGATTAGTAATGAGAAATGAGATTTGAAACGTTTCCTGCATTACTATGTGATTTAATTTCATTTAACTGGTCCATAATTTAAATGTTATCCACTAATATCATTGACTTCAAAATTATTAAACACTGATTAATTTCGAATTGATTGTCTTTCTACCGGATGGAATCAAACTGTTCGGAATTTGTCAATATGGCAAAATTTCAATATACAAAGAAAGATTTAACATGTTAGTTCAGTGTTAAAAAAGGTAAATCTTTAACAGTTAACTTTGAGTGTTTTTTAAACGGTTTTGTTCACTAAAAAATTGCGCCATACATTTCGAAAAATCTGATTTCGCATATACTTGTCAAGGCATTTTATATGAAAATTAATAAAGGGTTAGTGGAACATGACCCTAAATGACTTCAAAATCAGTTTACGTCAAATGACTCGATAAACGTGGGGAACACTAAACCATGTTCATCGAGAGCAAAACACCAGATTGACATCAAGACAGCCTTAAAAACATTGTATCGAAACGTTCAAGGACAAATTTCGAAGTTTATGGAAACCTTGGCTATTCGTGAATTGAACTCCCCTTATATGTACAAAAACAGTTTGTTATAACCTTGAATTTATTCTAGTAATCTTTAAGCCATTTTATGACCCAGGGTAATATGACAATTTCCTACCCTTTCCTATTTTTTCTACATTATGTTAATTTTCTCTCTCCTTTGTTCAAAATTATCACCTTATGTTTACTAGACCGTTTATTTAATTGACCTTATATTAATTTTAATATAAATTGTTTAGCTTATATACACCATATTTATCAGATCAGTAAGGTTTTCTCATTGTTCTATCAAAATTCATAAAAGAGACTAGTTGTTTTAAATTTTGTTTACCTCTGTTCGACTTAATGATTGTTCTTTGCGTGGTAACGAAAAAGTAAGCTGAACTGGTGGTGTTGGTTGCCTTGGTCTGATTTGTAAATGGTGTCTTGTTAAATAGTATTGTGACGGTGGAGCTGATGTTTCTCGTTGAAATCGTGTTGGTGATAAAGTTAACTGAACTGTGGGAAATGGTTGTGGCGAAATGATTGGAGCAGTACTTGCCGGTGAAGGTGGCAATGATGTTTCACGAGGACAAGTTTGTCGTTTAAATGTGTGCCTTGTTAAACTCATCGTAGATGGAGGTCTTTTAATTATTGTTTGACTGTAACCAATAGGACTTATAAATGCTGAACAGGTAACTCTGCCATGAACATTTTCTGCTATAGCTTGATAACGACCTATGGATAAATAAAGAAAAGTATTTTTTTAAACTATCAGAAACAAAAGAAGAATATGTCTTCAATAGGCAGCTCACGAATGAGTTAAGCATACTATAAAATCTGGATGAAGAAACCGATATCTATGTAGCATGTAACATTTTTTCTTCATTTTAGCTAAGGTAATTATCTGTTCAGTTGGGTACATATCGTTAGCCGTAGGTTGCGGTCTTTACGTTAATTTAAATAAACTGTTTAAGCTATTCGAGTGTTGTTTGATTTTGCTATGCCCTGAATATTTTAATAACGGTGGCTCTTCAAAAATATTTAAGTCGCTTTCATTTCTTCAGGATATCATGTTATTATAACAATCCAGACAGTATGGAATAGGAATTTCGTTAAGTTTTCGAACACAATGCGTTTTGCCCTCAAGCAAATTCAGTGACGTACTTAATTCATATTCTTATAAAATGTTTAACAGAAGTTAACATTACAACTATTGGATGTTGGCTCAGTGGTATCGAAATAAAATCATAGTTTTACGGAAAAATATGAAAAATAGTACTTTGTATAATAAGTGGAAAAACAATATAGAATTACCTGTTGATTCTGGTCCTGGTCGTCGAATAACTAAAAAATGATCATTCGGTCCAGGTCCTTGGCCAATAGCAAAACGCTGGTCATTCGGTTGGATAAATGTTCCATTATGTGTCCAGTATACTATCGGTGTTGGGACACCAACTACTGAACATTCAAGTACTACTTCTTCTAAACGTTCAGATTCAATATAAACATCTCTAAAATATGTTTAAAACAAATAATGAATATCATGTATACAAATAGAAATAAATACACACAGTATTATTTATCAATCTATTTATTTTGATTAAATATTTATCCATAAAACTTACTTGAATATTCGTGTAAATTCTGGTGAACTTCCACTAATCACTGGTGAAATTGATGGCAATAAATCGATCGATGTTCTTATAGACGGAAGTATTTCCATGTACATTGTGGTAGAACAACTACCTAATGGATTAGTTGCGATAGCTTCATATAAACCAGACTTATCTTTTTCAACTTTTGGTAGATAAAGTCGAGCGAAGCCAGCATCTTGAAATGTCTACAAAAGTATAATTACAACAGGTATAATTAGAAAAGATTTTTTCTAAAGTTAATTCACGAAACTATTATGCATAGCAGCTATATGTTGAACTAAATCAATCTATCAATCAATAAATTGAACAATAACAATAGCTGGTAAAAAAATCATCAATGGCAAGAGTTGGAGTATCATTCTATTCACAATTCTATTAGGTGTAATGAATGCAGATTTTCTGTATACATCAGTCAGTCAATTACAGCGTAGAATTTTGTACGTACGTACACTAGTTCAGGTTGCCGTATCACAGAGATCCAATCGTTCGTTCAAATTCCATAGTGGTAGATGTAGTAGAATTATTAGAGGTAATGGCGAAAATTAGGATTTGAAGAAATAATTCGAGAAGTTTAATCCCGTGAAACAAATTTATAAGAGAAAAAACAGTCGTAAGGCATTCCAGAGTTTAGAATTTGAGAGAAGACAAACATTCAATGCAATTGTGCCATTGCAAACGATTTTGAACCATGTCATTCACAGTCTTTAAACATCGGTTACGATTTTCTATCAGACCGTAACCGGATAGTTTACACCTACTAATATGGCTCAGACCAGTTATCAGTGACTTCATGCTCTAGTGCCACGTTTTGGTTTGTCAACCCCCATCTTCCTTCCAGCTTCCTTCTACATCAGACAACATCACTCGTCAGGTAATTTGGTGGTTGGGCATTCATAACACATGTCCAAACTACTTCAACTGATGTCAATTCGCTACTTGATCTATTCACCTGCCATCCTTCCCTAGTACTGTGGTGTGAGCTACTTATAAGTAGTATATGATGTGTGTCAACGTAATGTCTGGCAGCAGAAAATGGGGGAAGATCAAGAAAGGAAGAGTTAGAAAACAATGGAATTTGTATGAAACGCATGAATAGTGACAATGAATTGATGTTTTGCAACAGGAACAGTCCAGTTCGAGATGAACGATTTACGATATAGTTTTCCGATTTTACTGAGTAACTCTGTAATTTTCGTTAAACACAATCCGGCTGCCCCACCTGTGTTCTCGTTCACTACAGTACCCTTTTCCTAACCGCAGCACTGCTTATTTGGTGGTTTCAGGATGCACGAGCAACGTCTGACTGAAGTTCCATACTTAGAATAACAATTACTTATCAGATTCTATTTTTTTAAGTCAGATATTTACTAGTGAATTTAATATTAATCTTTGTCCATAATATTGAAAACATAAGTAAACGAATGCATTTTACAAGACCTATTGACCAGAAGAATTACATAACTCTAGTGTATAGGTTTTTTACTCAGACATTATTGGTCAGGCCAAAATTTACGGCGCCCAATCACCAGAATAAACTGGCGTTTGTCAGGACTACTCTCTATCCTCATTTTTATTTAATCTGTTACAGATATCCTATAAAAAACTTTTTTTTCACGTGAACATTGTCGTCGTTAAACATGCCATATTAGGTACATCTGGCAAGTCGGTCAGTAGAGTTATGAATCTTTATAGATTAAGGTAGTCAAGTAAAATGTTACTTATTGTTAATCACTACCAATCTCGATGTGCAATGTTTGCTAGTGCAGAATTAGATTAGAAGAAACCTATGGGATAGCTAAAACAAGACATATCAACAGTGAATGACGTTATGAATTTTTGGTCTGAGGTATATTGGAAGATTTAGACCGATTGTTAACCGCGATTGTTGGTCAAAGACTTACGGCAACATCGGTTCTGAATTGTCCACATAGGCAAATATGCATCCATTCTTTATAGTCCTTTGAATCTCAAATTCCACTTTTCGAACCCTATTCATAATATTTGGCTTTCTTCAATGTAGTTGACTTTTTATCTATAAATTTTATTAGTTACATTTTATCGTGCCTGGACAGAGACATTTAACTCTAGGCTTCAGTTTGATAATAACTAAATGATTGACTGACTTCATACACCTTAACAATGGGTTAGATTTAAGCTATAGAAGAATTCGATCGTCTTTAAACTGTACAGAATTCCTGTTGGATGACTACTTTCCACTTTCCAAGTTTTAATTGAAGCACATTTTACCTTAAAAGAGCTTCGTGATGACATTGAGATTCAGTCATGATGTTTCGTCTTATAACTATTAAAAAAGTTACTCTACTACTTTCGGATTATAAATATAATAATATGCTTTTATACTCAGATGTTATATTTTAAAAAAGCTTACCTGAAAATTAGTTGAAGATTGTGTTTGTTTACCATCTTTGAGCCATACTATGGAAGGTAACGGTCTACCAGTGAACTGACATGTTAATTCAACTGATCCACCTTCTGCAACAGATAAATTTGGCGGTAATGGTTTCACTAACGTTGGTACACAATCAGCTGATTGTTCATCTGTACGAATCGCTGTATATATATATAAGTAGGGAAATAAAATTGAAACTATACATGTATATATTTCTCAAAGTATATGTTTAAGTAATGTATGTACACAATTTCGCTAAACTACTCAGTTGCAATAGACACGTAATTCATGCTGAATTGAAGTCAGTAAATGCTATGAATAGAATCTTCTTTTTAATCCAAGATTCATGAGCAGTACTCCTCTAGCTGATGGTAGTTAGTATTAACTACTGTCTTTAAGTAGAGGTAAGTTCCACAATACAGCCAAGTGAACACATAACCTTATCATTGAAAAGTTTTGGAGCCATTCCGATTGGTTAATCAAATAACAAATAACACTAAATATGTCATATTATAATGATGGATATAATTTGTCTTAGAAGCGCTGGATGCCTATACATAATTACGTAACCTGTCGATGACATCTTTTGTAGCATTTAACACGAGCTTTTTCTTGTCGGACGAATTATACTAATCCATTAGAAAAACTTGAGAAATTTTTGTTACAGAATAGTCATTTCACAACCAGCGCATGTTAAGAAAAGCTTGATTAATTCCTTTCACATTTTTGAAACCATGGATCAACCAAAGTTAGACCACCATTAAAAACTTCGGTATTGTGCGTGAACGCCGGCCCAGTGGTCCAATGGTTAGGCGTTCGCCTACAATACCGAAGGTCCTGGGTTCGAATCCTGCGGGGTACAGGAGTCGTGGATGCGCACTGCTGATGAGTCCCATACCAGGACGAAACGGCCGTCCAGTGCTTCCAGGATTCTAATGGTGGTCTAACATTGATCGATTCATGGTTTCAAAAATGTGTAACTTAACAATCTTCACAACCCCGTAATGCTAATTCTTTCCACTAATTGTGGGCATAAAACATGATTAAACGTTACGGGATTAAAATCAAAGAGCGAACTTCGCTATACACACAAAAATATCTTTTTTAGGCGAATAAATTTTTGATTTTTGCATTATAGTTCTATGGAGATTGTTGTTTTACATTATGTTCGTGAATCAGTCATTGTTAGATCATCCACTAGACAGCCATTTCATCCTGGTAAGGGACTCATCAGTAGTCCATATCAACGACTGCCTCCACTCGAGGGATTCGAAGTCAGGACCTTCGGTCTAGCGCGCGCAAACGTAACCACTGGACCACTGAACTGATATCTAATTGCGGTAGTGTATTATTCTGATCAATCAATGGATAAGCCGCTGTATTTTCGTTATGTAACTCAGTAAAAAATGAAGTAACTTGAAAGTAATACCGATTGTGGGTAAAAACGATTGAAGCACACTCAATAAATTTTAGTAACCGATGTTATTTTGTTCATTCGAAACTATTCAACTTGTATACTTGGTAAAAATACAATGTTTCTTAAACTAAAGTACAACTCACGTTCAACATCCATTCTACATGAACTAAACGCTTTTCCATAAGGATTTTCAGCAACACATGTATATTCACCTTGATCTTCAAGAAATACATCATAAAAGACTAAACAATAATATTGTCCAATCTCTTTAGTTGCATACGATTTTGATTGAGGTAATGGGATACCATTTTTAAGCCAAGTAACCTTGATAAATAAACATAGTAAAGACAATGAAACAGTTTACTTAAATTGTTTTTAATCTCAACAAAATGTGTAGTTTGAGTCTGGTATTTTATAACTTTAATGTTTATAAATTGTTGTTTAATTATTGTCTAGTAAGTAAATCATTTTTAGTACGTTTGAATTATATTCATTGGTATTCGTTGTTTCAATCTTCTCAACGATGTTTGTGACTGCAAATGATAAGTCTCTTTTGGCTTCTGTATGGATTTCATTGCGGATTGTTTTCATATTGCCATTGTGACAGAAATACTTATAACCAAAGATGGACGGTGACTAACAGTGGAATTCGGGACGCACAAATGTAAAAGTGTGCTAAAGTGCAAAAACATTTTACGGTAATGTTCATGAAACAGAAGATTACTATGACATTATTTATAAAATTTAATCATTCGCGCAACATACTACTGACTCGCTAGCAGTAGCTTATGAAAGTTGACCTATCGAAAATGTAATTAAGTTAAAGAAACCAGTAACTTTACTATTATCATTGAAATTATTTTTCGATAATCGGCTTGTCGATTTTATTCTCGTTTTTATGAGATAAAATTTTGAGCTATTACATTAAATATAGGGTTTAAGATGCTCTCGTCCTTACATATTACTTAGATAGAATGTTTGAATTTAATATGCGATTTTCCTATAACATATGAATACTGACTCAATGAAAAAACAAGGTTATAGCTAATACTATAAACAGTTGAAGCCTATTAAAATCAGTGGCTAGATCATTTGAACATAGTATATTCAAGTGATTCAGATGAACCAGATGACCACTATGAACGAGAAAGCTTTACACATTTAGTTTCATCTTAAGATGAGTCTTCTCAGTACACTGTACCGAGGGGTTGAGTTCAGAACCTTTAGGTTTCATGAATAGGATATAACTTTTAGAATAATATCATAAACTTAAATATTGATTAACTCGATCAATCCTGTGTTTACAAATTGTTTGTCTGAACTCTCATAGTTAGTAGAAAAATGAAAATGACGAATAGCAATAAAGTAAGATTAAGTGTGAATGCTATGAAAATTCAACATAAAGTATATAATTTAGATTTCCCGTTATATAATTATGGATATCGTTGTTTTACATTGAAATCATGCGTCAATCAATGTTGATGCACCATTAGAAATCTGAAACGGCCGTCTCGTTTTAGTATGGGACTCTTCAGTATTGCACATACACGATTCCTGCTACTCATAGAAATGCAACCTAGGAGCATGCGTCTCGCGCGCAAACACTTAACTTCGGGAGCACTGCGTTGGTGACATTCAATGGTGTTAGTGTCCAACTCTGATTAATGTAAGGATTCTGCGCAACCTCACCCACTGTTATAGGTAGTTACTGCCTACACCCGACTAAGTTGAACCCCACTGGTCACGACTTCTCAATAGAACTTCGAGAATTTCCTCATGGAGCTAGTGAGTAGTGAGGTTTTTGTTTTCCAAAAAAAATCACTTCATATGTTAATGGAAATGAGATTTCTTTTGTAAAAATCATTAGTGAGTCAGATAAGGAAAAGGAATATTTTACTTGTGGTGCAGGAAGCCCGGTAACTTCACATTCTAATTTGATTTTTTCCGATCCATTCACTCCAGCATTTTGTAATGGTTGAATAAATTGTGGTGGTCTGCCATAATCTGATAATGGGCGTGATTGTGTAGTATTTGTTTGTATTCTTTAAATATTTTTATTGAAAAAAAAATCATGAAATATGAATGTTATTAGATTAATGGAGAAATAAACTACAAAGTAAATAGACGATAATTCTTGAAAATCTCAAATCTCATCATTTGATCAAAGTATTGAACTCTTCCGAATAAAATCTGTATAACTTGGTAATATATTTTAATTGACATAAATATGTGCTACATGGCTTAATTTGTGAACTTATATTACATATTTGAATGGTTTCATTTAAAACTCTATCAAGTTATTTTGCTGTGGGCTAAGATGGTACAGTTTATTGTAGATCTTTGAAAAACCATTAAGGCTTTATTCATTTCACTCTTTCATATCAAGTGTGGAAGTTTGCATTGTGGCAATTATGAGTTTACTCACCTTAAAGGTATAGAGGCTGTTGTTGTAGGTGGTACTGAAACAGCTCTTCGATTATATTTCGAAGTTGTATCCGGATAAACTTCTTGAACTGAACTGACTGGAGTCACTTGTTCTTCTATGACTCTGGCAGTCGGTGACTGAATTATTCGTGGTATTTTAACTGGTTCAAATACTTCATCTAAATCAGATTGTACATCTCTTCTACGTCGTGAAGCTGGTAGTCGATGCATCATTTGTGACGGTAATAAAGATTGATTTGTATCGATTGGTTGAACAGTAACATTACAGCTTGTTGAAGTTGAACCTGCTGAATTACGAACTGTACAGCTGTACTTTCCTTCTTCTAAATCAGAAACCTAAAAATAATTATACAGGAGAGTGGATTGTAATAAATGTAATAAAACTGGTAAAATAATTCAAGATGCTCACTGTTACTATTGTATCATCTTGTAAAAAATCATTCTCTTTCTCGCATTCAAGTAATACTGATGCTTAGAATTTACATATTACTTAATTGATCATGTACACAAAAATAAACAGTAGGTATTATTAGATATTAATCGCAAAAAATCTTCCTAGTTATTCCTTTCAGAATATGAATATGTTTCATTTCGTATAAAATTGGAATAAACTACTTTTAAATATTTTGGTTGAGATAAAAACATTTCAGTATAAATAGGTTGCCATTTTATCACAGACTAATGGAATAATCATTAAAAGAACTGAGTTTAAAGATAGCCTAAAAAAAATGGAAATTTCTTGTGTTAGCACAATTTCCTGTCATTCTTAAATAAGATATATCTTTGGTTATGAAGGAGGTCATGCCTTCTGATAGTAATGGTTTTAGTTTTACTCCTGTTACTACTGATGGAGCATAGGCTGCCGACCAGCGTTCGCTAACATGCTCTCTTATAGGCATTCTTTTTTATTTCTATTCAATGGTCGTTCATTCTTCTCAAGTTTGTCTCCGATTCTCAAAGTAATGTTTTTGCTGTCTCCATTTTTCCCTGTGGCCTTGAGGATTCCAAGTGAGGGCTTGTCTTGTGATGCAGTCAGTGCTTTCCCAAATGTGTGTCCTATCCACTCCCACCGCTTCTTCCTGATCTCCTCCTCCGCTGGAATCTGGTTTGTTCTCACCCACATTAGTTTATTGCTGATAGTGTCTGCTCAACGGATGAGAAGTATCTTGAGTAGACAACTGTTAATAAACATTTTTACCTTCTAGATGATGGCTTTCGTGGTTCTCCAACCTTCCGCCCCATAGAGTAGAACTGTCTTGACATTGGTGTTGACAATGCTAAATTTGGTATGGGCTGACAGTTGTTTTGAGTTCTAGATCTGCCCTTGCTCTGCCGATCCGTGCCTTCACATCTTCGCCAGATCCAACTTGTTTATCAGTGATGCTGCCCAGATATATAAAGGTGTTTACATCCTTCATGGTATCTCCATCAAGTGTGTTTTCGTTAGGATATATCTGGTGTACCTGACACTTATAGTTTTGTAAAAAATTGACGATTGTCATTAGTTACAAACGAGAAGAATGTAGGTCCTAAGATACACGCTTTTAGGTGAAAATCAAAATGTGTTGAGACGAAACCTATGGTTTTAAAATAGAATACATTGTGGCTTGTGTCAGTTAACACAGAAGTTATTTGGCATTCCTAAACAGGTAGATTTCTGTAAGCATATATGCGAACTGAATGACCATTCGTCAGTAACTTCCCATAGTTAGATAATCATTATCTAGACAAAAGCAATTTATTAATCATCTTGAAATAAAATAAAAGTGATAATGTTATCTTTTAATCTTCGTAAACAGACTACTATGATTTTATTGTTTTGTCAAAGATGAAATCCTTTTTAGTTGAAACAACAAAAGTATAGAATTCAGATTATAACAATGGCTTGAGATAACTCCCTTGTATAGTATGATGTATCGATTGAATGGTATATTCATTCATTGTAAGAAGTCAGTCAGACTGATTCATAATATCTTTCAAACGATAACAGCATTGACCTCCTGTATTTTGCGGATATGTCAACAAATATGCATATAGTCACCTAATGAGATCACAAAATGAGATAACATGCATGTTGCCATGTTGAGTAACTAAGATGAAATTAATCATTTAGAGCTAGCTTTTATAAGGTATATGGTTCTGACTAAAATGTTTTTTTTCTTCAAATTTGATCGGGACATTCTTCCAACAATATTCCATGATTGCCTTGTAGTGAGTCATTCAATGTCTAGCTCACATGACTCTTCCCACTTGTCTTTTTATCTTATTAATCATTGGTCGATTTTTTTTCATGTGTGCATGACTTTCTTGTTTGTGACAGGTCTGTCTTATTTTGGCCTGACTATAAATTCTTAGTAGTCATGCTTTGTCTCTTCGAGTTGGCTCACTAGCCTTTTCCACTTCATGTCATATGCCGATTCGTTCATTCACTTGCTTGCTTGCCTTCCGGCACTCGCATATCGATTTCATGTCTGCGGTCTGCTGTTGTATTTGTGGTGTGCAAGAATAAACGTATTCAACCCCTCGTGTTTACCTTATGATTTATAACCGTCCGGCGCTATCCGGTGAGGATTGCCTAGACCAGCGAATGATAAAGTTTAAGAACAAGTTGGATATCAACCGTCACGAAACTAGTGATACCTTGCACACCATGGCATCTTAAACAAAAAAAGTGAAGATTGTAAAAGTAAATAAGTCTAATTACGAACAAAACTTACCATAAGAAGATGTAAGCTAACCATATTATTAAATTCCATTGTAATACGTCGACGACCCACCTCTCCTTGAATCGGTTTATCATTATGATACCATTCTACTTCAACTGGAAGTTCACTCTTTATTGTAGACAAACATTTTAAAAAATGATTTGAATTAAGTGCTTTATTCATTGCAACAATAATTGGAAGTTCAAATGTAATTTAAGAAGATATATTTTTGATCAAATTTGGATATTCTTTTGCGAAGCTATTAAATAGAACATTCTTATACATTAAATCATGAATGAATCATTGTTAGAACAACATTAGAAACCTGGAAGAAACCGGACTCGACAAAGATGCACATCCAGAACTCCTGCTACCTGCAGGATTCGAGCCCAGGACCCTTTGTCTTGCGTGCGAACGCCTAACCTCCGGACTATTCTGCCGGAACACAACAATGTTAATGTCTTTGGTTGTTACTACCTACATCTGACAGGGCTGAACTCCACTGGTCACTAATTTTCACTAGAACTTTGAGAATTTCCTCACGAAGGCAGTCATTAGTGGACAAAGTTCTGATTTTTTCATTATATTATTATGCAGATTGCTGTTTTATATTGAAATCATGAACGAATCATGCGAGTAGCTGGATTCTTAGATGTTCACTGCTGATGAGTCCCATCCCAGGATAAAGCGGTTATCCAATGCTTCCAGGTTTCTGATGGTGATCTTACAATGATTCATTTATGATTTTAATGTCAAACAACGATCTCCATAAAACTTATTGGAAAAAAAAGGCTGTTCTTCGTTTGCGTGTATTTACGTCTAACAGTGAGAAAAGCACATTCTTCTAAGTATGATATTAATCTCTAGAATAATGGTACATACGACTGATACAAATAAATATCAGAATTACCGACATAAGTACATTAGCACACTAAAGAAACAAGTTTCAACTAGGAAAAAAAGAAGAAATTGCTTTAAATTCACTAATTTTCATGATAAAAATACAAAATAAAATAAAATTGTTTAGTTATTTTCAGATCATTTATTCAATCGAATCAGTATAAAAGCAATAAATTTGTAGTGCCTCCGCATATATTCGAGTTCTTACTTACTTACGCCTGTTACCCCAAATGGAGCATAGGCCGCCCACCAGTTTTCTCCAACCAACTCTGTCCTGGGCTTCCCTTTCCAGTTCTGTCCAATTTTTGTTCATTCCCCTCATGTCTTTCTCTATTTCTCGGCGTGATGTGTTCCTTGGCCTTCCTCTTTTCCTTTTGCCTTGAGGGTTCCACTTAAGGGCTTGTCTCGTAGTGTGTGTCCTATCCACTTCCACCGCGTCTTCCTGATTTCCTCCTCCACTGGAATCTGGTTTATTTTCTCCCACAGTACGTTGTTGCTGATCGTGTCTGGCCAACAAATCCGAAGTGTTTTGCGTAGACAACTGTTAATAAACACTTGTATCTTCTGGATGATGGCTTTGGTAGTTCTCCAAGTTTCCGCTCCATACAGTAGAACTGTCTTCACATTTGTATTGAAAATCATGATTTTGGTTTTGGTTGAAAGTTGTTTGGAGTTCCAGATATTTTTTTAACTGTAGAAATGCAGCCCTAGCTTTGCCAATCCGCGCCCTCACATCTGCATCCGATCCACCTTGGTTGTCGATGATGCTGCCCAGATATGTAAAGGTGTTAATGTCCTCCAAGGCATCTCCATCAAGAGTGATTTGGTTGGTGCATGTTGTGTTTCACCGGAGAATTCCGCTTTTTCCTTTATGTATGTTGAGACCTACTGCTGCAGAGGCTGCTGCTACACTGGTCGTCTTCTCTTGCATTTGTTGTTGCGTGTGCGATAGAAGAGCCAGATCATCTGCGAAGTCCAGATCGTCCAGCTGCGTCCTAACTGTCCAGTTGATACCGTGCTTCTCTCCAGATATATTCGAGTTCGCTTACATTTAATTTGGTTAAGTCCTTTCGATTAATTTACCTAACCAAGCCATTTGTATTGCAACAATTTATATGTACCATTTGTTCTTATTATTGTCTGGTTTGTATGAGCTCACATGACGTGTCCACTTGTCATTTGACCTTGTCAACTATTCGTCGCTTTTATTCATGAATGCCCATCTCATTGATCACATGTCTATCTTATTTTTGTCTGACTATATATTGTTAGTTATGCCCTATTTCTTTGAGTTGGCTCATCAGTCTTCTACAACGCGCTTCGCTTGTTCATTCGATTCCTTCGCCAGTTCGTTCGCATTGTAATCCAAGGAGTTGGCTCAACAGCCTTCTCCAATTCACGTCGCTTCATTCGTTTTATTCGCCGTTTCTCCGCTTCGCTTTGTGGTGTATCAGAAATAAGCGTGTTCAACACTTTGTGTTCACCCTCTGATTTATAAACCGTCAGACGCTAATTTTGTAACGATTGTCTGGACGAGTTAATTACCGAGCTTAAAAACACGCAGTAAATCGACACACTACAAATTTTCGTATGAAACAGGCAGAAGAAAGCTTCCAAATAGTTGTATATGAACATTAATATCACAACAGAAATAATCTTATATTTTAGTGATTAGTATTTTTATTTGCATTATCGCATAATAATAACAATAATAAATATATGAAATGAAAATACTGGCTTGGTTTAGAAAAACAAACTAAAATAACACTGTTATTGAATTATTATTCAACAATATGAATAGAAAGTTATTTTATGATTTGGTTGCTCAAAAAAAAAAAAATAGAAATACATATTTCTAAAGGAAAACTTATTATTATTATCATTATGTAATGCATATTATTGGACTGGTTATTTAATGTTTTATGACCGGGACCCGGAGCCGGATCCTTAGTCTAGGATCCTCATCCTCTTCTGAACTCGGACCTCGTACTTTCTGGATGTTTGTAGAATAGGCGTTCTATTTCATATCAAGTCTTGTTCTTCTACTCAGTTGGGAGTTTGCTACAATCGGATTAGAGTAGCCTATCATGTCGCCGGATCCTCGATCCTCGCTCTCGTCTTCCGACTAAGGTAAACTCGTAATAGTTGAAGCATATCCAATGATGTATTACTTCGTTTCTTAAATCAACACTGGCGCCAAAACATTTATGTTTTTATTATTTTCGTGTATGATTATGAAAAGAAATTATTTTAAACTGATTAGTGATACACTTGTATGTACCATGGTAGGTAGGACAGCTGGAACTAAAGGTGATACAGTATTTTTGTATGGTTAACGCACCAAGATCATTAAGTGCTAATTCGAGTGTATTGTAAATATTGATTGAAGTTGAAACAAGGATCAGCTCAAGTCAAATTATATGTAAGTTATATGTTATATTATGCTAAGAAACTTCCAACCGGATCGAAACAAATATTTGGTCTTTCTTAAATTATAAGTATTTTGTTGTATGATGATGTTATCAATGATAGAAAATCTCTCTTTGATTATTTAAATAAGATAAATATTTAGTTATATTCTATTCGCCTGAAATACTGAGTAGTAATTTGATTTCTTTTATACACGGATCATGATAATTAACTAATATTTACTACTCACCTTATAATGAACTGTTAATTTATGCCTATCACCAATTTTAAGATTAACATTTTGTAATGGTTGAATAATTATTGGTGGTTGAGCAGGATTGATATCCACTTGACATGTTGTTGAACATTCTCCAAATGGATTTGTAGCACGACATAAATATTCACCTGAATGATTCATCAGACGACATTGTGGAATCTATTATCGCAAAAAAAAAAACAAAAATAGAAATTAAAATTGTTTGATTAGAACAACACATACACAGCACAAAGAAAGCTTACATTATTCTGGCCGAATGAATTTCAACGCAACGATCTGAGGGCAAAATGAACATTAATGAACGACTTCAGACAGTAAAGTATTCCTTCAAGCTCTGCGATCAGACTATCAAATCTTCAAGATCATGTTTGATTTTCCGGTGATTTAGAATGAAGTATGTTAAAATTGTTGTGATCATTAGGTTGGATAGATTTATTGTGAAGTGTTTATGTATCTACTGAACAACATAATCAACATGTACGTTAAAAGGCAGTTCATCCCCCATCCAGGTCAACTACAACAACATCCACATTCGATTGTTTGTGCACGAGAGAAACAACAACCTGCCCTTTAATTTTTAACATCACTGATAACATTAGTAAGTTCTTTTATTTTATTTCTTCCTATTAATCATTTCACTGAATTTATTTCAATTTTTAAATACAAATCAACACGGATTAGTCAAGCATAATATTTATTCAATAAAATGAAGAAAAATATCAATCATTCACCATACTCCATCCATATTGTTTATTTTCTTACCCTTAATATTCCTGATCCAGCTAGTTGAGTAATTTTAAAATCCGGATTATGATCAATTAATTGACCATTTCTATACCATGATAAAAATGGTACAGGTAAACCAACAGCTTGACAATCTAATACAATTTCACTAGTTTCATTGATACGCATCGATTGTAGGTGTCTGTAACATGAAGTAAACACATTAGAAAATGTATAGATAATGTATACTTTTTGAAAGAAAAAAAAATGTTTCATTCATAGTTTATCATTTACATAGACACTGTTTATTGGTAAATGTTACATTGTCAATGTTACAACATCTTCAATATTTCTACTATATATGTATCAGAAAAAATATGATTAGAGAATATTTCTCATAAATTGTCAACATTTATGATGAGACACATTCTCTCCAATGAAAACTGATACAGATATTATGATCATTTGTCCATTGGAAAAATAACCTAACATAAACTGAAATGGCATATATTCCAAATTTTGCTAGTAAAAAACGGATAACAAAAAGAGTTACAGCAGTTATTATTCTTCTTCTACATGTTTCAAAATGAAAGTTTCTGAATGTTTAAGTAACGAATTGTGTGTGATTGAACAGGCACTCATCAAGATTATGTTAGATGAAATGTTGGCTCAGAATAGAATTTAGTTAAGTAAATAAACTCATCTTTTTTTTTAATTATATAAATGATAATACTTAAAACATATTGTAAAATATGGAAGGATGATTTCATCTGTGTGAAAAGGAAAAATTTAAACATGTACTTCAGTTTATAATCAAGCATTTGTTTATGTAAGGCAATTTCGAATAGTAAAACAATCATTACTGCATTCATTGTGCTGATTTCTCTTTTTGTTAAATACTGAAACACTAAAAGCTGTGACAATCTCTTACACAGAAAACCTACAACGCATTTAGTTTGAAAGAGAGTGAGTTGGACCTTAACAAAATATTTGAGATCAGAACTCATGTCACCAAATCTACGATTGTATTTATGCATAAAAAAGATTTCACTGATCAATTAAACTTGTAGTCAGATTTATCTTAGAATTTAAATGTAAAATAACAAAGTAGTTTGATGCCATGCCAACTTGAATAGAAAATATGGTGTAGTGGAACGCTTCTACGAAGAAAATACGATTTGTGAAAAATAAACATTATTGTACTCGTTTTGTTTAACTGTACTAAAAAGCACTTCTTGCGCGCAACGTTCTCTTCGCGTTGCTGCCATTTTTCTCTATTTGCTGTTCCCGATGTAACGCCTATAGTCTCCTTAAATAAAACATTGGACCATGGATTTGTTTTCATATTCGTGACGCGACCGTATGGAACATTTAGTGGTGAGCATAGTCAATCTGGTATCTGGATTCGCTCACAACAAAGGTATTGACAGAATGTTAGATGGACAGCCAGTTGTGATAATTAACAATCGATGAAAAGTACCATTGATCTTTTGTAAACTGAATGCTTTGATTATCACATAGATTTTTATTTGGCTCATACTGATAAACTTTTCAGTTTTGCATCTATTTTCTCGTAATTAATTTTTTAAACTTATTGTAAACTGTAAGCTTATTAGTGTGTTATTATTCTGTCATTTTATGCTCACAGTTCAAATGATCTCATATGTCCCAGTTTTCTTTAGACTGATAACATAGTTCTGTCAATCACAAATGTTCAACTGTCATTAAAATTTTTCACTTTAGCTTCAAGTAAAACCACTAAAAGCCAATAACTAGTAAAAATTCTGTTTTTGGTCAATCCTGATTTACTTTTTATAAGTTAGATGAAACTTTTGTTGATGAAGTGTCAATTTTCTATTAAATATTTTAGAATTACTTGATAAGATATTAATTTTATTGTTTGTCAATTTCTTGTAACTTGATCTAATCATTTTACATGATAGGTTTGTTGAGATTGCTGAGTTACTTTTAAATCATCAATCGATCACTGTTAGACCCTATTATGCAAATTATCATGTGCTCACTAGTGACTAGCTCCATAAGGAAGTTCATCGAAGTCATAACTAGTGGAGTTCAACCCTGTTCGGATGTAAAGCAGTGGTCACCGAAGACAGTGGATAGCTCACGCAAGTCAGTAAGACTTTTGGATAACGCCGGCTTAGTCCTCTAGAGGTTAAGCGTTCGTGCGCGAGATACTATGTTCCCAGTCTGATTCCCGCGAGTGAAGGGAGTCGTGGATGAGCACTGCTGATGAGTCGCATACTAGGATGAAACGACCGTCCATTGTTCGAAGGTATCTAAAATGGTGGTCCAGCGTTGATCAGTTCACGATTTCAAAGTTAATCTAATCAGTTCACCATTCGATAGTAGTTTTTTCACCTTATAATTCGTTAACACTGAACCATTTATCACATTTGTTTTTCTTTTAAAGTGTTTACATATTTTATTATTACAGTAACTTGATATATTATTCAGTGGAATAAATGATCTTAACCAATTGACTCAAAGTTAAATAGTCAGTTATAATCACTACTTGATTATGTTTTGCATAATTTTAGCAATGCTCACTAGGTTGAATGTTATTTATGACTCAGAAATAAATTACTCATTACAAAACACTGTAATTGTCTATACTAATGTTATTATTGATTGTTAACTAAACAATAATTAGCCACCCTCAGTTAAACAAAAATGAAAGTAAAAACATATAATCTTACTTGATAAATTCAGGTGGTTCACCCAATTCACGAATAGGTTTTTGTTGTCTTACATTTTGAGTTGGTTGAACTAAAGCTTCACTAACCGGTATTGGACTATGTGTTTCAATGATGCTTAAAGTACATTTTGTCTCAGCTTTACCATATGGTGTACTGATAGAACATGTGAATATCGCATTATCTTCATTTAAAGTTTCAGATATTTTCAAACTTGCCTTATTCGGTGTTAAGCTGACTTCATAATCTGGTGTAACTACAGGTATTCCATCTTTGTACCAAGTTACTTGTAGCTGATTAATATCATAGGGGTTGGCATCTATGGAAGAATAAATTGAAGAACAATAGTTTAGTAAAGAATTGAATGTTTCATCTCCTATCTCTGTGTGAATAGTATTTATGATTATGGAATTTGTTTAATAAATACATCACCTAAAATATTTGTCGCCTAGTTGGTAGCGTATTCTACCTTTCTTAGGTACACATAGTTAATTGTCGAACAAAGTGTTGTGATCATTCATAAACTGAATATTAAAACATTTGATCAAGCCTGAAACATGCAATGCATTACACATATGATCAACTTAGTTTGTTTACTCTTTTTCTAGTACAGCTAAAATTATGTTTGTTCATTGAAAATATAAAGTGTAAATCGAACATAGTTTGTTTAGTTTTCAACAGACTAAAGCAGTTCTCATTAATATTCTTCTGTTAAATGTTTCATAACCATTTATTTGTCTAGTTTCATCAATGATTACTAACTTTCTCGTATCGAAATAGTTTCAGCTCCTCAACCAAATAAAATTAGCAATTATTTTCAAGTTTTTACTTGTTTTATTGGCAATGCTTAATTAGGAACTTTTCAGAATCCAACTCACTATTGATAGACGCGGCAGCCCTAATGAGGGCATATAAATTGTCACTATCCCATGATCTAAAATTAGAACAATACAGCCAGTCAACATTTTCTGCTCTCAAAGAGATCCCAGTTTGTAGTGAAAATTACTTTCATACTGAACATAATGATTAAAACACCATGTATTAAAATAAACAGAAAAACAAAATGATTTAGCTTGATCGCTTAACCTCTAGACCAATGAGCTGGCATGCAACCGTGTTAATGTCCAAGTCTGATAATTCCACGATCTTGTACAACCTCATCAAATTTTCAACATTGTACTGCTATAAAACGAGTAAAACGAGTATCCAAAACTACTAAGTTATCACTCATGCTTTGCCTTAGTGATCCTGATTAAAAGTTCTGATGCGCAAGATTAATTCTATCGACTGTATTCAAATTCCTTATTTTGTCTTATCTCCGTAAGTATTTTCAGTTCTGCGACATCATTATTCTAATACTAAAAATGTTATTACCAAGCTGTTCTCAGTTCTATATTCTCGAATACTAGGGAAAGAACATTTTAAATTTTGTTTGAAATCTTTCATAATCATTATATTTTATGCATCTACATCACATCACGACCAAGTTTGTACATAAATTATGTATACATGTAATGATTTTTGTGATATTCATACTACTATAAAATTGTCAGTAGTTAAAGATAAATAATGAAATACATTTTTGAAACCATGAATCGATCAATGTTAGACCAGCATTAGAAACCTGGAAGCACTGGATGGCCGTTTCGTCCTGGTACGGGACTCCTCAGTGTTTCCAGGTTTCTAATGGTGGTCTAACATTGATCGATTTATGGTTTCGAAAATGTGTAACCTAACAATTTTCACAAACCCACAATGCAAATAATGAAATAAACAAATAAATTTAAATTATTCTGTAATATTTCTGATTCATGCTTTATTCGTAAATTGTTTTGGCAATGAATAGATTACTTACCTGGTGGAAGACCAGAATCAAAAATTGTTTCCATAATAATCTTTTTACCTTCTTCTGTAGTTATATTTTCCAATGGTTTAATAATTGACGGTGGTTTTGCTTTCACTGGCATAGAAAGTGATGTTGATTTGATTTGATCATCAATGACTTGTGTTGGATGTAAACGTTGTAAATTAATACATTGTTCTGTTCTTACACGTATTTCATCTGATATTTGTGTTAAATTATTAATAGACGATTGAAATTCATTGATAATTGGTTGTATATATTGTTTTGCTTCCATAGCTTAGGAAAATAAGTAAAAAGAGGATAATCACATAGGATCATTATGTAAAATAGTGAAATGTTGGGCTAAGAAATTTAAAAATCATTTAACATGACTTATTGCAAAAATAATGATGAATAATCTAAAATAATGCAAAAATCTTATTATTGATCGAATACTGTTATGATATGAGGTGTTAACTTAGAAAACAAGTCAAACTTAAACATGAGTTATACATGATGAAGGATAACTGTAGATTTAACCAATCATTACCATTCTCTATTATATATACAAAATCTTTTAGTAATGGATACTACGAATATTGGTTTAAAGCTATAGGCTTCAGTATTCAGTTAACCAGTTGTTTTGAAAAAAACAATACAATTTCTGGTGATTTCATTGATCATTAGGTTCATTTCTTTTGGTCGGTTTTGCCCTGGTGTGTTATTTCTATTGATTCCTGGTTATTCCTTAATTAGAAGGGCACTGTAACTATGTGTTTCGTGATATTCATCTGTTCTCTAAAAATAAATAGTCAGAAGTGAAAAGTTTTTTTCCTCGAAATAAATATTTATTCACAAATAATCTACATGATCTAAATGATCCATGATCTAAAATTTAGATGTAGACTTACGACGTGGATATTGAATAGCTAATTGTTCCAAGACTGGTATATGTGTATCAGCAAGTACACGCCCTCTATTAATTTGTTCTGATATATCAACACGTATCTCTTCCATCTGATAACGATTTTCTGCAGAAATCTCTGGTAGTTGATGTTTAATACGATTCAAACTAAATGTTATCTGTGATAAAGCTTTCTGTGCCATATCCACAGCATTCAGCAAACGTAGAGTTAAACTAATTTCAGTACGACATCGTACAGTTTCTTGTGTGAATATTGTTAAACGTGTTTCCAGTTGTTCATGACGTTTTGAAACATTTAGCAAATCAATATTTGCTCCAGTATATTCCGTCGGTGATGGTTCACCTTGAATTAATTGTAATTTCATGTCTGGGGCACTAGAACGTATTCGACTGTGCAAAACCTGGGAAAGTAGAGTAAACAGAAAACAGATTCAAAATCTTTGTATTAATTTTAGATAAGAAATTAAAAAGAATCTCGTTCATTGTACAGTATTATTCGGTCAATGGAAAGGTCATTTGACTGTATGCATCAACTAGTTATGGCTTGTAGAATTCAAGGTTAAATAAGACTTATTGTTTAGTTAGCCTTTAATCAATGCAGTACACAATGATTTCAAGTCATTCAGTGTTTAAACCACATGTTATTAAAATTTATCGTATTTATGCTGAGGACAGTATGATATTGTTTACTTTTCAATATCTTATTTAACTGTATATCAAATTTGGTAATCCTTATGTCAATTTGGTAAAAAAAAAGCTAACTACTGATGAATTCAAAATAAAATGTCAGATATATGTTTAATTTTTTTATTTCCTTATTGTACACTATGATGTGACGACGTCACGTGAGCATTAAAGCTTATATTGTTCAATTAGTACAGATTCATCGAAATTATAAAAGATCACATTAATTTTCTCAATATTACAGATATAATTTAATATTGGTGTATTTTAATGTAACAAATGAAACAGTGACTAGGATTTCTCTCTCTCTCTCTCTCTCTCTCAGGTAATTGTACTCATTCTATTGGATTTTCAGAATGTGTAACATTGTCAAAACTAACGCGAAATTTTTTTCAGATGAGCCGATTAGTGTTGGAAATAGAAAATCATGTTCATCGACCGCAAAACACATAATTGAGACAGGGCATGAGATCGACATCAAGACAGCCTTCAAAACATTGTATAAAAATGTTGAAGGACGAATTTGGAGTTTTATGGAGGCCTTGGCTATTAGAAAGTTAAAACTCCCCCTATGTGTGCAGAAACAATTTGTCATAACCTTGAATTTACCTTGGTAATCTTTAATCCTAGGGTAATGTGACAATTTTCCTACCCTTTCTTATTCTTTCTACTTTACGTTAATTTTCACTACCCTTCATTTACAATTATCAGCTTATGTCTATTTGAACTTTTATTTAATTGACCTTTTATTCATCTTCATATAAAATGTCTTGACAAGTAAATATGTGTGACCAGATTGTTCGAAATGTATAGCACAAATACATCACATAATTTCAGATCAATTACGTCTTCTCCACTGTTCTATCAAAATTTATAAAAGGGACTAATTGTTTTTAAATTTATGCATTTTAAAATTAACTTACCGGTAATTCAGCTTCAATTTGACTAAGATCTCTGTCAGCATTTTGAACAAGTGCTAATGGTGCAGTTAATGAGACCATTCCCATAATCTGTTGTAATTTTTTCTCAGCTAAAATAATTTCCGCTTCTATTTCCTTGAAAAAGAAAATATAAATAATAAATTTGATTTTTTTTTTATCCTAATCAGTTACATTTATTGTATCATAAGGTAATGCTGGTATTTATTATTTTTTTAACTGAACAATACACACAAATAGTAGGCTTAAAAAATGATTTATTAGTCAAATTAAATAAGTGGACAAAAGAAAATTACATAAATTACACATAAGTTGATGAGAATCGGATCAAGGAACAGTGACATTGCTTAGACTGTGAAGATATTGATCAATTGTGTCCACAGGAAAATGTCTCGTGTTTTATTGAGCCTGTGGTCGGACAAATAAAAAAAAAAGGTGCTAAAATATTTGAAATTCAGTTGTGAATAATAAATCACCTTCGATTCTTTAATATTTACATTATAGCGTGGTTGAGATTGCTGAGTTACTTTGAAATCATGAATTGATCAATGTTAGACCATCATTATTTCAAAGTAACTCAACAAATCTCCACAACCCTATATTGTAAATTATTATGTGTTCACTAGTGACTAGCTTCGTGAGGAAGGTTGTCCGAGTTCTAATGAGAATTAGTGACTAGTGGAATTCAACCCTGTCAGGGGTAGGAAGTGATTACTGAAGACAATTGGTGGGGTTGCGCAATACCTTGGATTGATTAAAGTTGGACATGAACGCCGTTGAATGCCGGCTCACTGCTAGAGAGGTTAAGCATTCGCGCTTGAGACCTAAGGTCTTGAGTTCGATTCCAGTGAGTAGCGGGAGTTGCGGGTGCGAACATCTGAAAAGTCTCATGTTAGAACGAAAAGGCTGCCCGTTGCTTGTAAGTTTCTAATGGCAGTCTAATAATGATTGATTCACAATTTCAATGATGACCATAATCTATCTCCATAAGTCTATAATGGAAAGTTCAGTTTAGATATTTTACGTTGAATATTCACAGCAATCACATTTTTAATCTTACATTAATTGCTATTCAATGTCATAAACTGTAAGTATTCAATCGAACAACACTTTGAATTGGATTTACAGTTGTTAATGACTTACTGATTTAAAAACATACTACGAATAAAAGAATAATTTGCTATCTTTATATTATTTCATTTTTTTCTCATATAACAATTTTAATGGAAACAGAATGAATTGACTACAACTGACACTCGCTTTCAGTGCATGCACACATGGATATATTTCAATGGGGCTTTAAAAATGAAATCAACTTCTTTTAATATATTAATCATATAAACCGTGTTATACTAATGCATGTTTATTTAGTAAAAAATACAGCTAGAAGTTTTAACATAAAAATATTAAACAAACAACTTATATTAAAATAATCTTACTTCAATAGTTGTTAAATGTCTGAAATGTGTACCACGTCGTTCCAGTTGTATACTTCTAGATGTCCATGCTTTATCCCATGCTTTCCATCTTGTTTCTAAGCCAGCTAATTGTAAACACATTTCTGAACGTAAACGTTTTCCCATAGTTGATGATGGTAGACCAGAAGTTAATTTATTCGGTATTTCAATAAATCTCCAACCTTGACTGTTATAGTCATGATCATCTGGTTGAGCACCAATCATATTTCCTAATTGTTGAGCTTTTGTTTTTAAATTCATTGTTAAATGATCAATTTCATTGCGTTCATTATGATGAACTCTTAGAGCTTCAGCAAGTTCATGTGGCTGATTTGATAATGGTGTTCTAGACATACGTGATAGTGATGATGTTATTGATTCATCCAACTATATTGTTATAGAAATATAATAGAGATTATGTTTATGCAGTTGACCACATGTTTATAACTTTTAAAAAGGAATTCTTTGACAATAATAACAATAAACTAAGAATCATCAGACGCTTGAATAAAATGAAACATTTATAGTCATAGTTCATAGCATTAACATGATTCTTATCAATTTTTTAAAGTTTGAACAGAGAAATGAGAAGACATATTTTGTGAGAGTACCATTTCGTGCTTTCTCGTCAGTCACGACGATATTCTTGTCATATTACCACATTCTAAAGATATTAATGAAGTCAGTGATTTATTGAACGCGATTCACCCGAATCTGAAAGTCACTTATGAGGAAGAAAAGAATAATGAACTAGCTTTCCTCGATATCCTGCTCCATCGCCGTCCAGACGGATCAATCAGACGAAAAGTACACCGCAAACCCACCTGGTCGGGACAGTACCTCCACTTCACTAGTTTCTGCCCCATACAATATAAACGTTCTGTTGTCAAAACTTTATTCGCTCGAGCAAGTAGAATCTGCACTGCTGATACATTGAACGACGAATTCAAGCTTATTACTAAGACACTTAAATCAAACGGATATCCCGAAACGTTTATTGGTCATCAGAACACAACTACGACGAAGCTGATAGCAACTGATGTGCCCAAGAAACCAGTGTACCTACAGTTACCTTTCAAGGGTGATCATTGCATGAAAATTACAACCAAACAGACTGCAGCTGCAATAAAAAAGACCTTCAATGCAGCTAATCTGAGGCTTATCACAACAACTCAATCGATCTCAGTTACCCCAACCAGGTCTCCAAGACCGATTCAGTCCAAATCCCACTGTATTTACCAATTCACATGTAACTGCGGAGAAAGTTACTCAGGTAGGACAGATCGCCGATTGGAAGACAGGATAGGGGAACATATTCCAAAATGGTTAATCAAATCTATGATTCATGAACCTAGCCCGTCATCTCAAAATCGATCAAGAAACCCAGCCTCGTCCATTGCAAAACATCTAATGATGAGTGGTCATCAAATTGACCCAAAATCAGCCTTTAGAGTTGTGACATGTCATCAAAACCCACACACACTGAAACTACTCGAAGCTATCTTGATTGGTCGAAAAAGTCCAACTTTATGTGTTCAAAAACAACTGTATGTTGACCTTTGTTTACCATGGTTCTAGTGAGTGAATGTCATGCTAAATAAGAAATTTTGACCTTATTTTCAAAACTGTATTTACACAAATAACATGTTGCTTGTATGTGACTGACGAGAAAGCACGAAATGGTACTATCTCACAAAATATGTCTTCTCATTTCTCTATTCAAATTTATCAAAGGGAACCACTGTTTTGAATTTTTTAAAGTATTCACATCGGTTTAGAGCATTGTAAATATTGATTAATGCGAAAAACAAATAGTGTTTGATTATTTAGTTCTTTAGTTGAGTAAATTAATTTTACTTGTAGATTGTTCCACTACAAATTGATATTCCCTACAGTACTAGTAACAGTAACAGAAATCTCTGAGTAGTTATTTTACAAGCTGAATAATAACTTACTTCAAAATAGACTTCTGAAGTGATTTTATGAAATCTTGACTAAATGGACTTTACCATGAATTGATCAACCTTAAACTAAATCATACACTATGACAAACATTGAGCTTTTGATTTCAGTTATATGTGTACACACTACTCTGAAATACACACCTACAGTTGTTCAGCTGTTATCAGGTAATGATGGAAATTATCATTAAAATGTCGATTAGTTGTTCAGTCATTAAAATATTCATTCAATTCTATGAAAAAAACTTACACGATAAGCTGTTTCTGTAAATATTTTCCATTGTTCTTGAGCAAGTTTGTATTGATTCCATAATTGTTGACAATTATCCCAAGAATTACGTAATTGATTTAAACGTTTATTATTTAATTCTAATTGAACTTGACAAAAATGTACTGTTTCAGTTATCTGAAGATCTTGATCAGCTCTTTGAGTAATCTATATTGTCGAAAAGAAAAATTGCTAATTGACATTGAAGAAAACCTATCAAAACTGTTCCATATTATATGGAATGAAATATTTCAAAATTTTCTTCGGTTATATACTTACATATATAAACAAAATTCTTGTAAACTACAAACATTTTCATATCGAATTGCAATCTTCTTATAATTCTTGCTATATTTATGCTGTTATCTGCATATATTTTTATGCTATAGGACTGATTCTTAACTCAACAATCTCCACAACTCTATCATGCAAATTGTTATATGCTCACTAGTGACTAGCTCAGTGGGGACGCAGCTTGGACAAAAAAGACTAGCTTCAGGAGAAATGCTGTTATACTCTGGTCATGAAGAAGAAAACGCCACACATAAACAAAGAGTTGCAGTTATGTTATCCAAAGAAGCACAGAAAACATTTATAGGTTCGGAATCCATGGACTCAGCATCATCAAAGCCTCCCTCAAAACAAAGAAAGAGAGGGTTACAATGAATGTTATTCAGTGCTGCGCTCCTATCAACGAAAACAGTGAGGATGTTAAGGATCAATTATGTGAGACGCTGTAGTTAGTCGTTGAGGAATTTAGATATGAAGGCACGGATTGGCACAGCAGGGGCAGCGTATCTTCGACTGAAAAAATTCTGGAACTCGAAGAAACTAATAACCAACACTAAAGCCAATATTTTCAATACAAATAACAAGACAGTTCTACTTTATGTGGTGGAAACTTGGAAAACAACAAAAGCCATTATCTGGAAGATACAAGTGTTTATTACCATTTGTCAACACAAAATACAAAGTATCTACTGACCAGAACCATCAGTAACAACCTACTGTGAGAGTGAACAAACCAGATTCCAGCTGAGGAGGAAATCAGGAAGAAGCGCTTGAAGTGGATAGGACACATTAAGGAAAGCACCCAACTGCGTCAAAAAACAAGCTATCACTTGGAACCCTGAAGGTCAAGAGAAAAGAGGAAGGCAAATGACCATATTACGCTAAGAAATGGAGACAGACATGAGAAGAATGAACAAAAATAGGACAGAACTGGTAAAGGAGTTCCAGGACAGAGTAGGTTGGAGAATACTGGTAGGCGACCTATGCTCCATTGGCGTTAACAGACTTCAGTAATAGGCATTCACTTAAACAATATATTAATTTGCTATACTTACATGGTTAATGGATTGACGAATTACACTTTGTTCTTCTTCTAAATTGCTTGTAGTCATATTGAATTCATTTCGTATACGTTCAGCTATTTGTGGTGTATTCGAACTACCAACTATCCAATCTGGATGAAAATCTAAACCAGTAGTTATTAATTTCATGTTATCAGTTTCATTCATTTTCTGAATTGTTGCATTAAATTGTATGTCATTTTCACGTATACGTTTTAATAAAGATGAGAATTGATGAGATAATTCTAATCGTAATTGAATAATTTGCCTATAACGTGTCCAACAAGATGATAGTTCATTTAAACGATCCTACAAATAGGAAATCGAAGCAAAAACATGCCGTTCGATAGTTATAAGTTTTGATGGAAGAAAAACATTAGATTTTAGCCATTAATAACAATTTTTAAAAATATTATTTATCAACTGGTTATTTTGTTTGAATAAATGAGATTTTTTGTAATATGGTTGATGATTCATATGATTGACGAATTAGACAACGGTGCTTAAGTCATGTTTAATGTCAGAAATATCTCTCAGAGGAATGTTAAAATAGTGCTAGACTGTGTAAATCTTTACGATGACTGAAGTACATCTTGAAAACTTCAAGCTAAGATTAATGTAAAATATTATTTTTTAACTCGAACTCTTTATCCTTGGTTAAAATATAATTGTCATTATCTCGAATTCCTATTAGTAAAACCAATATATTTGTAACAGACTATTCATTAATGTAAAGTACGGTAAGTTAAGTCAGTTATACCGTAGAATTTACAGAGAGCTGAACACATTGTTGGATAATTGATTTTTTAAATTAAACTATACTAATAACATTATCTCAAACTCATTGAGTTTCATTGAGTTTAATGAATAAAGTATATTTAACCAGGTAAATACAATGTACCATCGTTTGGAATCAGTTAAAAAGAAAAGCCAAAGATTTAATAATTTGAAGGTTACCTGTGAGCTTGATTTACCAGAAGTTGGAGATAATCGACTAATCGCTATTCTCAATTCTTCTAACTCAGGTTCTCTAGATTGGAGCTCACGTTGAAGACGATGATGTACATCTTCAAAATCAGCTACTTGTTCAAGTGTTGTACCACACCTTCCATGTTCCACAAGCGAACGATAGATCCTTTGACTTAACCACATGCTCAGCTGAAACAAAAGTGAATAGAGAAAAATTAGTGACAATTTAGTTTAGTGTTTGGTTTTTGCATTTTGTTTGACTACTTATAAGTAGTTAAACAACTATAGTACAAATATAGTAGAATTTGCTCAGCATATTTAGGAATGATCAATGTAATTGTAATAATCAGAAAGTAACCAGCTAAAAACGTTAATCTCATAACCTACTTCATTCAGACGAAATTCTGTTTCTTCACGTTTTTGCACTTTTATATTTAATTCCTTATGTTGATTAAGCAAATCTCGGCATCTAGCAATGCCTTCATCAACTTCACGCATTTTTCCATTTATTGAAGCTGCTGCAACGGAATTGAGTTCAAATTCATGAGGACCAGATTTTACTATAACACCAAGTTGTGTTCTTAAATTCGACATTCTAATTCTGTCATTATAATTGGTGTTTAATTCATTCAATGTTTGTTTTAATCCAGGTACTCGTACTTCTATATCAGTTAATCTATTGTAATAAATTTCTTCTAATCCAATCTGTTGAAGATCTCGTGTTTTTTTCATATCCGCTTCAAGTTGATAGATTTGACTAAGAATCTGGTGAAAAAGAAACGAAATTATTTCAGGTCAATAGTTAATAAGACAGTGTAATTATTTGAAAAGTTAGAAATGAACTATTTCCTTAATGAGTTTTTAATACATAATTTGGGAGTTACTCTCATCTCTAACTGTAAGTTTCCTTGGTAAATTCTAATTAGAGTGAACGTGAAGCTGTTTGTAAATTGTTCTGTAATAATTAGAAGTAGCTCACAAGAACCTAATCTCTAAAATTCCAACCAATCTTACACAAACCTTTCTATTCATCAATATATCAGTACTTATTAGGAAGAATGTGTCAAATGAAATGTTGAGAAGTTTTTTGTTTGAACCCGTTAGTGTGTGCTTAATTAAAGAACAATCATGATAGAAACTAGTATACGCTTAACAAAAAAGATTTGATTTTCAAGATATATTACAGTTTTAATGAAGTTTGATAATGTGAATCTGTACATTAGACTTGTAATTTTTTCACTATGACCAAAAGTACCGTAGTGTTTTAAAAATTCAACACTAACAACAATCATTTATGGGCGGTTCTTCAAATCGAAAATCAACTGACTCAATAATTAAAAATGAACATTTCAAACTTACCACATTGATTTCACTATAATAAATTACACTAGTATGTAATTGACGTCTTTTGTTTTCAATTCGTTCTAAAAATTCCAAAATATAAGATTCTGTAGTTCTCAATCGTGTAATTAATTCAGAATATGCACCATGTGTTACACGCCATGTATCAGAATCATGAATACTTTGTAATTCCATTTCATTATCAACATTCATATTCAATGATGTAGAATGGATACCTAATTCTTGTTCTTGTACACGTAATATTTCAGATACACTTTTTTCACGTTTTCTACGCCATGAGTCTGTAGTTGTTGCTTGATGAAGATTTTGTGTTAAATATGAATGGGCACGTTGTAAATCATGTACTTCATCTGTTAATATCATTAATCTATCTAGATTTGTTTGACATTCCGATAAGCTTGTTCCAACTTGTATATCGGAAAAACGAGGTTCACCAGTCTAAAATAGAGAAAATAATAAAGTTTGGTTGAAGTATATATTGTTATACAGTCACATTTGCACATTATTACCTATTCTCATAAGATTTGATTATTGTACGTAACAATGTTTTATGTAATGACTGATCCACAGATAACTGTGATAGCTCAATTAACTCCTACCTCCAAACTCATGTTTGTTTTTCTCTCTAAACACAACCTACACAATCACTAGCAAATGTAATCATGTAACATGTTGTTACTGAAAGCGATGATTAGATAGAACAATTCTGGTTATTCAATGTATTCTGATTGTCGTTTTCTTTGAAATATGTGATAAATTCATGATAAGAATGTAGATTTTCAAAAGTATATGAATTAATTACCTTGACAAACCAATCAACAATACGGTCCAATTCTGCTTCCATTGAAACAACAGCTAATCTTAAATGAAGTAGATGATCAACACGATTCCATACATCTTCGGCATGTTTTCTAGCCATTCCAGCTTTTGATGTAATTGCAGCCACATGTTCACGTGCTTCAATACTTGCATGTCCAGGACTAGTATTTGATGTAGACGTTGAATGTCCAGTTTGACTTGACATACGACCAAGTAATTCCAATAAATTATTAGCTGAATTCAACAGATCATGTGATGGTTCTAATAAACCAGTTCGTTTTAAATTTTCATGTTCCTATAATCAATGATAAATTGACAGTGTAAGTGTAAAGTGTTCTAGGTATTAAAAAAAAAGAAATATTCTCTTGTTTTGCCGGAGGCAACTAATCTGAACGGATATTTGAATGTGTGATATAGTCTTGGACGGTTTCAAGAGATATATAAACTGAAAATATGATAGAATATTGCCTAATTCTCCTTTTATCTTCGTCAAATGTGTTACGGATTTTGTTGTAAGTACTCTAGTCTAATTTAAAGATAATTTTCGTCATAGAATGATATTTGCTAATTAGATAAGACGGAAGATCTTGTGTTATGTTACGTATATCATGGTAGCAAAGAATCAAATACTGTCAAATTAGAATGATCAATGTTAGGACACTATTAGAATCCTGGAAGCACTGGACGGCTGTCTCGTTCTGGTATGGGACTCTTCGGCAGTGTATATCCATAGTATCACACTCGGAAATCAAACCCGAAACCTCCAGTTATGCGCGTGAACGCTCAACCTCTAGACCACTGAGCCAGTATTCAACTGTGTAATGTCTAACTTCGATCAATCCACAATCTTGTACAACCACATTCACTATCTTCGGTCAGCATTGCTTCACAACCTATAAGGTTGAACAACACTACTCTAGACTTCTCACTAGAACTGGGAGAAACGTCCCCACCGAAGAAAATCACCAATATGCACATGGTAATTTACTGTGAACTAATGGTGTTATGACATTGGTTGATTCATGATTTCAGCATAACTCAACAATTTATGCAATTTTGTGATGAAAATTAGAACTAAACAGCTAAATAATTCTGTGAGGGATGTTCGAATTTCTAAGAAACCAATAATATGATCGTTATTTTGGAAATTTCACTTGAAAATTTGTGTCTTTACATTTTTCACCCCTTTTTCCTCTTTCAGGAGCCGATTATTGAACTCTTTTTATACCTGCTAGAATTTCGCTCAATTTTTAAAGTCGTTCTAGATAGATATATTAGAAAAATCATTTTTTTCTCAGTCACTACGAGATAAATCTTTGTAAATTTATTTTTATGATTAACCAAGGCTACGATGTCAGCTATATCAATCGAAACATGTTGTTCTATAAAACACACACTTTAATTATCAAAACAAATGAATCACTTATGAAAAGAACAATGTTGTCAACATTGATATTTCAAAGAAACTTGTGAATCATCACTGAAGTTTTGGTAAAATAACATTGGTATTTACAATTGAAAAAGATAACAGAACAGTGTTGTTGAATAAACATTAACCATATACAAAATTCCTAGTTATGTAAATTATTTTTCCTTTAGGTCAATGAATCTGTCCAAACATTCTGTCTCTTTTGTTGTTAATAAAAGGAAAATAATAATAATAACAATAATACTCCGAAGGTGTCAGTATATGCATCAGATATCCTAAGAGAATTATTTTTGTAAGTCTAATTCTATTGGTAAATTCTTGCTGGTCAATATTATGGTCGTCCTAGCTATCAGTGTCACGTACTTCGATGTTGTTTCCGATTGGTCGTCCTAACTGTCAAAGTTACAGACTTGAGTGTTGTTTCCTATTCGACCTAAATGTATAATTATACATAATCTGTAACGTTTTATGACCTGGACCCGGATCTCTAGTCTAGGATCCTCATCCTCTTCTGGACTCGGACCTCGTACTTTCAGGATGCTTGTAGAATACATGTTCTACTTCATATCAAGTCTTATTCTTTTACTCAATGGGGGTTTGGGACGCTCGGATTAGAATAGCACATCGTGTCACCGGATCCTCGATCCTCGCTCTCGTTTTCCGACTTAGGTAAACTCGTAATAGTTCAAGCATATCAAAATAACGTGTTTACGTGCATGCGTAACAGAATGTCAGTAGTAAAATTAAACTAAATATGTAGTTGAACTGAATACATTTTTTTAAAGTTAAAAGTAGTTCGTGGCTCGTTAAAAGAATGTCAAAGGAATATCCTAGCAATACAAATAAATATTTTATATAGAGAATACAGAAATTTATCCACTTGGCTTGAGTATGATTATGATTATTATATTTGCATTCTAGCTTCATGGAGATCGTTATTTTATGTTGAAATCATCAACGAATCATTGTTAGACCATTATAAGAAACGCGGAACCAATGCACAGCCATTTTGTCTTGGTATGGGAATCAATACCCTGTAATGTAAATAATCTTACGTTCACTAGTGACTAGCTCCGTAAGGAAGTTTCGCCGACTGATAGTGAGAAGTCTTAAACAAATGAGTTCAACCCTGTCGTGTGAAGCAGTGCCCGCCTAAGACTGTGGATGAGGTTACGCTTAACCTCTGGATCAAAGAGCCAACATCCATCGATGTTAATGTCTAAATCTAATTAACCTAAGGATTTTAGCACGACCTCACCCATTATCTTCGGCAGTTAGTGCCCACAATCGACATGTTTGTAATCCACCGGTCGCGTCACCTCATTAGAACTCCTAGGATTTCCTCACGGCACTGGTCAATCGGTCCGAATCCTGTGATTAGCAGGATTCCTAGATGCGCAATACTGATGAGTTCCATACCAGGACCAAACGGTTGTGCAGTGATCCCAGGTTTCTAATGGTTATCTAACAATGATTCATTGGTGATTTCAATGTGTAATTATACTTCGTCAAAATATCAACTAAAAAGAGTTGATGTAATATTGAACATTCACATAACGCATATTCTTTTATGCTTTATTTTCAATATTAATAGTTGCCAAAAGAATATCTACTTAAGTTTTAAATACTAAGTTTTATTTCGTTTTAAAAACGACTACAGTTCAATCAGTAGTATGACTTAGAAATTCAGAAGAATTGGTGCGAGCTACTCATAAGTAGTATATGACGTCAGTGTCAACGTAATGTCTGGCAGCAGAAGATGGGGGAAGATCAAGAAAGGAAGAGTTAGAAAACAATGGGATTTGTATGAAACGCATGAATAACCTTCTTCACCATCGAACGCAGTTCAGCTAGGTAAGTGACATCACTTGTGTTGCGTGTGTGTGCGTGTGTCTATCTATCTATGTGCACTGACTTTCAGGTTGTTTTATTTTAATTTATATATTCGCCAAGATGAACGTGTTCAAATCAGGTGCGATTGAGTTGTAGAGTGGGATATACTAATCGACACGTATCCCCAACATGTTCTCTCAAGTAACTAGTAATAGTGTGATCATTTCACACTGCCAATTAGACTCATATGTAAGAATGATCCATCAGTGATAATCGATGACTGATATTGCATGGACAGAAGAATTGCTTGTAGCCATCCATTCAGTGGAACAACTTCCTGATGGGACCAACTGCTGAACTTCTCGGTTACGTCATTTTTCCAACTGAATGACTACCAACAGAAAGTAGTTCATCTGACGAGATAATTTTTAGTTTGAAGTGGTAGTGATTTTCCGAATCTTCAGTTGTAAATGAATATCGTCAATTTGCGCACAGTCGCTGTCAAGCGTTTCAATCGCATTTTTTTAAATCCTTCTTTTTCCGAGTCGATATAAATTTTTGTGATTGTTTCTTGAATTTTATTTTGTATAATATTTTTTTGATGTTTTTTCGATCGTTTGTTGTGGATTTTATGTTTTTAAATTGTCATATTATGACACATCTTTAGTTTGGTTTACGGTATTGTTACGACTGTTATATTATGCATTTTAGAAACGATGAATCGATGAATCTTGGATCATTTTCATAAACCCGACCAGAGAGGTTTAACCTCTTTGGGTGTAGACAGTCAATACGGAAGACTGTTCATGATGTTGCGGAACTCCGTGAATTGATTAAGTTAGACAATAACACCGTTAGATACCGGCTCAGTTGTCCGATGGTTAGTCGTTCGCGCCTAATCCCTAAGTTCCTGGGTTCGAATCCTTCGGGATGCAGGAGTCGTGGATGAGCACTGCTGATGAGTTCATTACCAGGACGGTACGGCCGTCCAGTGCTTCCGGGTTTCTAATGATGGTCGAAAATTGATCGATTCATGGTTTCAAAAATATATTTTATTATACTCTGGAAGTATCTTGTTTTTTTTGAGTCGTGTTCAGGTGATACTAAATTTTGTATAGACTTAAAGCGTATCATAAATATTCATGACGTATATCGTGGAATGAGACGTTGTTTTTTTGACATAAATTATTATCCTATCTTTTTGTTGCCACTGGTTCAATTAAACGTAATATATTTGAAGCCTTCTGTTCGTATGATATCTTGTCGGCTTATGAAGCGTTGCACTTGTTTTATTTTCTAGCTGCTGATGTACAATTACCAGTGATTACTTCCAATCGTTTTAATTGCAGTTTACTAGGGAATATTCTCAACGAAGAAGAACTGGTCATTCTTACTGTTTCTTTGATTCATATGGTTTAGCACTTATCTGTCAAATGTATCCAAAGCTAGAAATTTTATTGAATTTCTGATGAAAAACACCTGCCTAATTCACTTTAGTCATTAAATCCTTTCATGATTGTTTGATAAAGAATACTGACAGATGGACTACTGTAAATTTTCTCGAGTGAACCTTTACGACATACTGCTATGCACTGTAATTTCCTCGAACCTGCGTGTAGAACGGTAGCATGATACACCAAACCAGAATATGTTTTGCGGTAGAATTTTAATGTTGAATCTTCTCTTACTTTTCCATGGTTTATCCTAAAATTCTGAAGTGATTTGAAATGAAATTGGTTTCTTATTTGTAAGAATAGTGATGATACCTAATAGATTAACATGCCAAAATCCAAAGTTTCTATTTCTTTCAAATTATAAATATGAGCTAATACGTTCATTTCAATGTTTCATCATAATTTTCACAGTTTAATTTAAGAAGGTTGTTTATGATTATAAACTGGAAGTAATTATATTAACTCTACACTGAAATCATGAATGAATCATTGTTAGATCTCCACTGAATAGTGGAAGCACTGAATGACCGTTTCATCCTGGTATGGAACTCATCAGCAGTGCTCATCTGCAACTCCTGATACTTGCAGGATTCAAACCTAGGACCTTCGGTCTTGCGCTAACTCCTGGTCTCTGGACTACTCGACCGGCAACCAACGGTGTTAATGTCTAACTCTGATCAATCTGTGGAACTCTGCGCGACGTCACCCATGTGTCTTCGTTAGTTAGTGCTTACACCTGACAGGGTCGGACTCCACTTTTCAAGACTTCCCACTGGAACTCCGAAAGCTTCTTCACGAAGAGTAATTGAAGTATATTACAAACAATAACATTTCAAATCCAGTTCTTACTGAAGAACACTTTGTACACCGAATTTCCTTCCTTCGTGTACAATATGCTACTCATCAATGATTGGAAATGAATCTACATAAATCAAAGATATTCCACGCCTCTTCCCTTTTTCACTTTTTAGGTATACCACTCGAATTTCTACGACCATTAACTGACTTGACTGTTGACAAAGTAACGAACGAACCAATCATTCTTGAGTGTGAACTATCTCGAACTCCTCGTGAAAAAGTAAAATGGTTGAAAGACGGGAAACCTATTGGTCGTCTTCCAGATTATATGACAATTGAGGAGTTGGAGAATGGAAAACTTCATCGCATAAAGTTCACTTCATTGATGGATGATAATTTAGGTGTATATAGTTTATGTGTAGAGAAGTTATCCAGTGAATGCCGATTAGATATGAAAGGTATGTTCATATATTTACTGCTTAAAATCTCTTATTCTGTCTTAAAATACTCTTTTGCACGAGTTATATACTAGTGCTCGAAGTAAGAAACGAAATTCTCTATCGAAATATTTACCAATGAAACTTAGGTCATGTGTGTCATAACTTCGCGAACGAACCTTAGTTAGACAACGTACAAATAAAAACTAGGAGGTACCAGACAGTCCTATCAGAAAACGTTTCGGGAATGTGGTGTTGTCCGTCCAACCAGCGATCGAATCTAAGGTCTCCAGACCTCGTGACTAACAACTAAAGTTAACACCACTAAACCATCGCTTTATCCATCCCACTTCACAGCCCAGTGGCTAAGTGGATAACGTGATGGCGTATAAAGCGGACGTACTGAGTTCGAGTCTCGAGGCGATCACCAGTTCTAGGATTCAGGTACATCTAGTCGACAAGTTCTAAATATGATGAAATACACATCGTAAATTCCACTGTCAACCGCCATCCATTTACGCTATATATATATATATTGGTTATATCAATAAGAAATTTGACTTAATTCTGGATTTCACCCAGTAGAAATTCTTAGATTTATAGTTCTTATTTCTTTTCATAATTCAATAAACGTTAAATAGTAAATGAATTTAATGATATATAATAAAAGAGTGAAATTTATTTAGATTTGTTTTGAAATAATAAGCACAAAGCTGCCCAGTAATTGTGATGTTCTTTTCAGTTTACATTACTGTTTGCTATCATTTAGACAACCGAGAAAACCAGGAAGCGCTAAAGAGATGTTTCAACCAGTAGAGTTCAACCATTTTTGTTAGGAGACATTTTACCACTGTAAGGTTGTTGCACGATATTGTGGATTGTTCAGAGTGGATACGTAAATCACTTGGTGCAAGTTCAGTGGTTTAAATGTTCAGCCCCTACTGTTCGAAGAATAAAGGTTCTAGATTACGTTACCATTGGGGTAGTTTTGTTAGTCTGAAGAATTGCACACTGGAACGGAGTAGATGACCAGCGCTCCTTAGCTTTAAATCGTTGTCTAACTATGTTCAGCTCTTGATGTAGACTATAAAATTCAATAGTGATGCTGATAAGATATTTGAGTCTTCTACTTGTAGTTCACAATAAATAAAGTTCCAGTTCAAGGCTTCAGGTTAAAGTTATCGAATCAATTGTAAACCTCACATTGAGACCAGTTCAACCAAAAAGTTTACTTTATGAGATTTTTGTTTAATAGCACCCTGATTTCAAGGTACTTAAGTCCAATTCCAAACAACATAGGTGTGACTAACAGTTATAGATTGACGCTTTTATGTTCAAATTATTATTTTGATTTCTGATTCGTAAGTATTCACATGTTCTATGTATATGTACAGTGCCGCCAACATTGAGACTATCCGATTCCTTCTCCGATCGAGTCATCATCAAGGCTGGAGGTGCCATGGTGTTCGAAATACCATTCACTGCCAGTCCTAAACCAAAAGTTGAATGGAGATGGAGACAGAGACGTCGACCTGATGGGGAACTGGGACCGGTGCAAACTCCACGGTTCAAAGCTGATGTGGTGTCGGGATTGACATCACTGCCTGTGAGTAAGGTAAAGCGTGAGGATGCTGGTGATTACACAGTGGTGATCAGTAATGAGTTGGGTGAAGTGTCAGTGACGATCCAGATGATTGTGATTGACAAGCCGTCTGTGCCTCGTGATTTTGAAGTGAGCGAGAACAGTGGTGAGAGTCTGTTGTTGAGTTGGAAACAGCCGGAATTCATTGGTGTATCAAGGGACATAATTTCGAGTGGTAGTGATGTTGATGGTTTGTTGGTGTATGTCGTCGAGATGCGTGAGTCCAGTCAACGTGCTAGTCGTCCAGTGAGTACAACGAGTGAATTGAATATGAGGATTGATGATCTTCAGATTAACAAGTCATATGTTTTCAGTGTGGCAGCAAAGAATGATGTTGGTCAATCAGAGTTTGTAGAGACGAAACCGGTTTCAACTAGTCTAAAATTCGGTGAGTCTCATTAATTATTCAATTTTTCCTGAAATTCGGCTTGTTGTTCTTTTTTCTTGGAAATTCAAACACTTGCTGAAATTTATTCACTCGTTTCAATAATCAACACTGCTACTGGTTAAACATTGTATTTTGTTAAATACTGATTGTAACATGTTTATTTCTTAAACTGAGTCAATTTGATGATAAGATCATATCTTCTTTCAACTGTAATTAGTTTAGCAAGTCAAATATTTTAATGTTTAGTATAATTTAATTATTGTGTGATTTGCAAACCCAATACTCAACTATCTATCTGTTCACAAGTTCGACAATCTTTTCACCTCTTGTTATCTACACTGTTATGCAGCATTTCAATCAACATGTACAGCTAATGATCATTAACCTTTTGAATATCACTATATGTTATTAGATATAAGTATTTTCTTTTCCTGTTCTCAAAATATTAATCCTAATGTGTGTTCAACTTACTTCTTTCCAATTCCATTTGGTACTACTTCGTAATTTTTCAACAAACACACTATTTATGAATATTATGTTGGATTTTTGAAACATTATTTTTAAATCCATTCAATCTGTAATATATGATCTAATTTAATTCACGTTTTTAAAAAAAGCTGCTTTATAAATTTAAAAGGTTTACTGTACAAATTAAAAATTGCACCACTTGACCATGCAAGTCACGAATCGAGATTTTCAAGATTTTAAACTAGTTTTTATCAACAAATTAATTACAAGTAACAATAATCCGCTTAATGATGATAGACATATTTCATATATCATTAAATCTCCATCCCTGTTACTTTTGAACTTGTTACTTTCTTTAGGACCTCCAACTGCTCCAATCAATGTCACTGCATCTGTATCTCCATCATGTGCTGAACCAGAAGACCAAATTGTAACAGTGAACTGGTCTGAACCTGAAACAACAACTACATCTATTGGTGCGGCCCCACTTTATTATACCGTAGAATATAGAGTAGATGAAGGTCGTGTTTGGAATAAATTAATATGTGGTAATGAAGTTACTGGTTGCAAATTAGATTTCCCTCCAAGGAAAGAAAATATGAGCGCTGATAAATCTTACAATTTCAGAGTTATTGCTGTTAATAAAGCTGGTACAAGTGAACCATCGAAACCTTCGAATTCAATCCAACTAGGTAAGAGGTTTTTGATCAATTATATTCTGATTGATTTATCTTTTCGGGCAGAGTTTTGGAGGTTTGTGTTTTTACACATTTGAAATCATCAATCAATCATTGTTAGAACACTATTAGAAACCTGGAAGCACTGGACGGCCGTTTCGTCCTGGTATAGGACTCATCAACAGTACTCATCCACGACTGCTGCACCTCGCAGGATTCGGACCCAGGACCTTCGGTATTGTGCGCGAACGCCTAACCATCGGACCACTGAGCAGGCATCCAACGCTGTTAATGTCTAACTCTGATTGATCTAGGGATTTTACACGACCTCACCCATTTGTCTTTGGTAGTTATTGCCTACACCCGACAGGGTTGAACTCCTTCGGTCACGTCTTCTCAACTAGAACTCCGAGAATTTCCTCACGAAGCTAGTCACTAGTGAGCACTGTTACGATATTTTGGGGCAGAGTTTTGGGGGTTTGTGTTTTTACACATTTGAAATTATCAATCAATCATTATTAGACCACCATTATTTATTTGTATGTTAAATTAATGTTCGATCATAAATTAATCACTATATCTTACATATAATCCTTCTATTTTCAAACACCACTTTAATATGATAAATGTTTTACCTTGAAATCATGAATCAATCAGTGTTAGACCATCATTAGAAACTTGGAAGCACTGGACAGCCGTTTCTTCGTAGTACGTGACTCATTAGCAGTGAGCATCCATGACTCCTGCTACTCGCAGTGGTCCAGCGGTTATGTGTTCGCGCGCAAAACCGAAGGTTCTGGGTTCGAATCCTGCGAGTGACAGGAGTCGTGCTTCCAGGTTTCTAAAGGTGGTCTAACAATGAATCATTCATGTTTTCAAGGTAAAACTACTATATCCACAATACTCTAATACCAAATTAATTATTACTTTATGAACTTAACTTTGCAACACTGTACAACTATCAAAATGAATTATTGAAATATGGAGTTTTTTCGCTATATTTTTTTTATCACAAAAACCTCGTTCTACCTTTATATTTTTTCCTCTTACACTTTCATTTTTATATGACGGCTTCATCGGTTTCAATCATCTTTCTAAAACTTCACGGTGGTAGGATTTAATTTAATAGCATTTCGGAACACTTCAGTATTGTTGTTGAGTTATGAGCTTACACTATATGTCAATTCTCATTGTACAGACTTATCAACCAGCATACATCACAGCTTAATACTAGTTCATCTCTTGAATTCTGTTAATTCGATAGTTGTTATTTTGATTCTGATAGTCACATTAAATGGTTGTTCTAAGTAATCGAAATGTCTCGTGAATGGTGAGTTATTTCTTACACGATCAGTGGAACCCAAAACAAAGTACTACTCCCTATACGATAATGATAAATTTTGTTACATAAGCTATTTGAATAATCCTGCATTTGTAAAATATCCGAATTCAGCCAAGTGAAATTATTAGCGACAGAAAAGTCTATCTCAATTTTTAGCCATTTTCTAAACTCTTAACTGATTAACTTGAAGCACATTGAATATTATAAATTTATTCGTGATATGTTAATGAAAATTTGATCGAACCACCTACCTGTTTAATGTTTAAAACATGTAATCTCATTTTTTTCTATTATTGTTTCATTGTTTAACAGGAATAGTACTTGAGTTTATCCGTCAATTAGAAGATTTAATCATAACTAATATTGAACCAATTGAATATAAATTAGAATGTGAATTATCGCGTCAACCAAGAACAATGGTAGCTTGGACAAAGGACAATAAACCATTAGTTATACGATCAGATGATAATCGTATGAAATTTATTGATCAAGGCACAATACAATCAATTACGTTCTCACGTTTAATCGATACAGATGTTGGTGAATATGCAATACAAGTAGAAAATATTTCATCTAAATGTAAATTAGAAATTAAAGGTAATTATTATTATTATTATTATTATTGATGATGATGATGATGATGATGGACTATAATAATCAAAATACCGGCTATTCCAGTTAATTACTTTCAAAGATAAGTTTGATGTTCATTATAGAGTTATGGAGATTGTTTTATTCCATTGAAATCATGATTCGATCATTTTTAGACCATCATTAAATACCTGGAACCACTGGATGGCCGTTTCATCCGACAATGAATATCATACAGTGTGCTTACTAGCGGCCAGCTAGTAGTTATAGTGAGAAACCGTGACCTTTACAGTTCAACCTTTTCGGGTGAAGATAGCAACTATCGAAGACAGTGGGTGAGGTTACGCAGAGGTTAGGCGTCGACGCACGGGACCAAAGATCCTGGGTTAGATTCTTGCGAGCGGGTTCGTGGATACGCACGACTGATGAGTCTCGTACTGAGAAGAAACGGACGTTCAGTGCTTCAAAATTTCTAATGGTGGTCTAACAATAACCGATTCATGATTTCAATTCTATTTGTTGTTTGATAGTTTGCTATAGTTGTATAGAAAAAAAAGAAGCAACTGCATGACTGAATTCCTAATCTATGTATGATGTTTTTAATGATTCATTATAAATGTATGCTTAAGTTTTTACGACAGAATAAATTGTTATATCTTGAAAAGGAACTATGACATCTGTGTAATTATATGTCAGTTCAACAAGTTATCTTTTTTTACTGATCTATCCAATGAACGAATATGTTAAGATCAGGTGGAATTTATGATTTATATCATGAAGACACAGTTTACTAGCAAAATGTCTACACATTTGCAAAACAAACAGAATCTTGGCTTTATTCTTTCACATATCTGTCCTCTAATCTTCAAAACACTTTGATCACATCATTCATCCGGATGCGATACCTTTCATTTCAACAGTAACTTCTGGGCAACACTCCGATTCTTACTACTTATCAGACACTTACATTACTGAACGAAACCAAGGCATTGTTACTGTGAATGAATTTTTTTATAGTGAGATAATGACATTTTTTGATAAAAAAACTATGTTCAGCAATGTCATCTGAAGAAACAAATAGTTTTTATCAAACTATACACCTATTTTTTTTTAAATGAATCGAATAATGATAGCTGAAATACGAGATAGATTTGTGATGAATTTAAGTAACACATTATTTAAGATGTTGTCATGCAGTTATTCAACAATACACACACCATTTTCTTTGTTATTTTGTTTTCAATGTTTACAGCTCCACCAACAATTCCAATATCTGATCAATTTGAAGATCATATCACTTTAAAAGCTGGCAGTTCAAAAATCCTAGAAATTCCATTTACATCTTCACCAAAACCCAAAATTAAGTGGACATGGGCACCGAGTACAGATTTAACTCAGGAACAAATGCCTAGATTTAAACCGGATATTGTTGCTGGTTTAACTACATTACCTTTGAGTCGAGTTAAACGTGAAGATAGTGGAGCGTATAAAGTTACAATATCCAATGATCTCGGTGAAATTGCCATAACAATTTATGTCACTGTCATTGATAAACCATCTCCACCAAGAAATCTTACCATAACTGATGCTACCGAAAAATCTGTTATGTTTAATTGGGATAAACCAATTAATATAAGTGAAAATGAATCTTTAGAATATGTTGTTAATTATCGTGAGGCAACGAAATATTCAAGTCAACCAGTTAATGTTTGTGTAACAAAAGAATTGAAAACGCTGATAGATGGTCTTAAACTAGGATCTCAATATATATTCTCAGTTTGTGCAAGAAATGAAGTTGGTGATTCCGCCTTTTCTGAAAGTCAAGCATTTTTAATGAAATATTCTTTTGGTGAGTTGATTTTCTTGAGTCTACTTATGCTTTTATCATTATTTTATAATGAACTAGTTTATTTGTTTAGTTGGATGAAATTATAAGATACAGGGAATACATTAATTATGATAACTCAAGTGTGCATGAAAATACTATCGCTTTGTTTTCTTGTTCACTTTTAACACAGATCCACCTGAAGCTCCAGGAATACCTCAAGTTACAATATTAGAAAGTGGTCGCATTTCACTGGAATGGACACCTCCATCTTCAGATGGTGGTTCACCAATTACGGAATATCTTATTGAAAGCATGAGTGAACGTCCAATTGTGAAAGGTCAGCGGCGTACATCAACCTACGGTTCTCGTACACAATGGAATTCACTGACTTCAGGAGTTGCATTTGAACCTAATGTCCAGCCAATAGCCACAGTAACCGGTTTATCTCCTGATATGCAATATACATTCCGTGTATGTGCCGTCAATAAAGCTGGTAAAGGAGCATTCAGTCCGCCGTCCGAATCTTGTTTACCTTTAATGAAACGTAAGTCACTTTACATTGTATTGATTTATCCGGTCTTTTATTCAAACTGTTATCTGTGGACGGAGATATTTCAAAGGTTATCAAGGTACTTGTCAATTTTTGTGTTCTACAGTTATGGAAAATACATCAATTAGTACTAATTTCTATGGAATGAATGACAAATGATATCCAGCTTGGCGGTTTTGTCATACATTACAATCGCGAATCAATAAATGTTAGACCACAATTATAAATTTGAAAGAACTGAATTACCGTTTCGTCCTAGTGAGGGACTCTTCAGCAGTGAGCACTCGCGACCCCTGTCCGCTGGAGTCTCGTGAGTGAACACTAAACATCTACACCACTAAGCAGTCATCCGATGGTGTTAATATCTAACTGTGATCGATCTAAGGAATTTTCGTAACTTCACCCATTGTCTTCGGTAGATATTATCTACAACCACAGGAATAAGCTCCACTGGTCACTGCTTCTCACTAAAACTCCAAGAATTTCCTCACGAAGCTAGTCATTAGTTAGCACATTTTATAATTTTTCATCATAGAGTTATGGCCATATTTTCTAGAAATTCGATACAATAATTGGCTTAATTCATTTATTGTGAATGTAGTCACTTGTGAAAATGTTAAAATTCAAATAAGTAAATGATTTCAGTGAATGAAACAATTTCGATAAGGTGTATCCTAAGTATTATGAAATATCCCAGCAACTACTGATTTCGTGTTTCTTATCTGTTATTAGCCATTTTCTAAAAAAAAACTACCGTCAAATTCACCTAAGTCATCTGTCTATTAAAATACCTGATTATTCAATTACAATCATTTTTTTATGTGATGTACAATGAAAATTAATTGGTTCGGAAATCATAGAAGCTTTTGCTAGCCATACTGAATCCAACATAAGCGTAAAACTAATTCACATTTACTCCCTTCACAAATTAATGCTGCATGTTTCTTTATTTTGAAAGTGAAGCCATATCTTGACTGTGAATATCATACACCCATCAGTAGTATACTTAACTCATCATTGGATTTACATATGATTGGCATAGCGAATCAATTAATTTTAGTAAAATTTACATTGCTTCAAACATTGATGCGACTTGTATTCTTTAACTACTTACTCACTTTTACCCGTAGTGGAGCAAAGGCCACCGACCAGCATTCTCCAACCTACTCTGTCCTGGGCCTTCCTTTCTAGTTCTGTCCAAGTTTTGTTCATTCTTCTGGTATCTGTCTCCATTTCTCGGCGAAATGTGTTCTCTGGTCTTCCTCTTTTCCTTTGGTCTTGAAGATTCGAAGTGATGCCTGGTCTTGTGATACAGTTGGGTGATTCCTGCAGTGTATGTCATATCCAGTACTTTTTCCTAATTTCTTCTTTTTCTGGAATTCGGTTTGTTCTTTTCCACAGTAGGTTGTTGCTCATAGTGATTGACCAGCGAATCCTCAGTATTTTGCTTAAACAACTGCTAATAAACACTTTTTCAATTACTTCTTCATTAATTTAGCTCCCAAAGTCCCAGGAAAACCAGGTCCTATAACCATCAAACCGTTAGATGAAACAAGTATCAATTTAACTTGGACACCTGGTATTGTAAATGAAGATTTTGAACGAGCAGATTACTATATCGTTGAAGTTTGTGAAAATGATGACAATGAATGGAAAGAAATCGGAAAGACAACTAAACCAGATGATTGTAATTTAGACATAAACAATCTGGATAGTTCAACACGTTATCAATTTCGTGTTCGTGGAGTAAATAAGGAAGGTGTTGGTGAACCATCAAAACCATCAGAAAGAATTTGTTTGAAAAAAGGTAATCATTCTAGTTGTGTTTCGTCTTCTTCTACTTCTGCTTCTGTTCCATTGTTAATACTTGTATGTTAACCATATTTTTATGCAAATAGGATTAACACTAAGACTAAATCATTGTAGGTTCTATAAATTTATTAACCAATAATTCATTGTACAACTACAGCTGACAATATAATTCAATAAGTTTTGGTCAACTTTTTGTTTCTGTATACTTACTTCTCTTACGTATTTATCATATTCATAGTAATGAAACCGGATCAAGTTTTGGTAGTTTTGTAGTGCCAAAAAGCAGATGATTGTTCCATGCCATCATTTGGTTGACTTGATAACAAAAAAAAAGAGGAAGCCGGAGACTTCGACCGTTCGGAAGAAGCCATTATTTATTAAACTACTATTCGGCGGAGATGTGGCCTGCAGGACAGATTATTGAGAATAATCAGTAGAACATTCAACGCAGCCAAACTTGCGTTGATCTTCTCAAGTCGACCAGCGCTGTCTACCCAAACGAAGCATACCTAGTTGATAATGGTCATATTGTAGATAAGTCTAGGTCTTTTCGGGTGATCTATCGTATACCTCAATCATTTCCCAACAGAGTTCGATCCCGTCTCCTACACATAGCAGAAGCCATAGGAATTCGTACATTCAACCCCATTTTATCTGTTTGGAAGAAATTCGTTATACCCCTATCTCTTCCGTTGCCGGATATGACTTAAGCAAACAAAAGGTCTTTTTTGCTATTATTAGCATTATTTTCACATCTTTTATTTGTTGGTATTTTTCTGCCTCTTTCCGCTTAACTTCTTCACTATCTAATTATTTAGACACTTATTATTACGTAATGGTTTTGATGTTTTGTAATGATTACTTTAAGTCTATTTTATCCAAGTTTGATCCAATATTGATAAAACTTTTGTTATCGTATTTTATTTTTCCTACTACTATCATCAGTACACCTGTCTTACTACTATCAACTTGTACTTTTGCCTATTATGTGTAGTGAGGCAGTCTATTTCATTTCATCGTGATTATTGACTTAAATTGCCTTGATTGGTTAAAGCTTGATGACGATCTAATCGGAAACAATAGTGTTCGCTTATATATGTTGTTCTAATTTTCACAATGCGAATCTTTAAAAGTGTTAATGCTGCCTGTTTTGGAGCTTCCATTGGTTTTCTGCATAACATTATCACAAAGTATACGAATTTCTCCATGTATGACTCATAGCTTGTTCTGTTGACCTCTATCTTTTTTGATTGTTATTGACCTGAATTCTGTCGTTGTCTGCATCTTTGTTTGGATTGTACCCACCCCCCTTTGATCTGTTTCTTGATCCTAATGTGTGTCTATGATTTTTGTTATCGGCTGACAACTAATCAAGATTGAGGTCAACAGAACAAGCTAAGAGTCATACATGAAGAAATTCAAATACTTCACTTCTATCTGAAGTTTTTGCTGGTGCTGTTATTCAGAATAGCAATGAAAGTTCCACAACCAAAACATCCAGCTCAGAGAATGAAACTTCATCACAATCATCCACCTGATTCTCCAGGACATCAAAATCATATGAACCTAACACGCTTCTCGTTGTCTGAATAACTGTTTGAACTCTTGCACAGGTTATATATAGGTAGATTGGATTTCAGTCACATGTATTGCAAAATTCATTATGAACATTAGAAATTTACAAGTCATATAAAATCCTGTGTATATACTTAGGTCGTATCAATATGTGTAGAATCATATTCCTAACTGAACCAAGTTATAAGTTGGATTTAACATTAGGTGGGAAGTTAATAATAATGATATAATTATAATTTTTTTGGTGATATTCCAATGAGTTGTATTTCTGAACTATCATAATAATACACGAAAAGCTTTTTCACCAAAAAGGAGAAATGAGTATCCGAAGCATTTCATATAATGCAAAATCCCTCTTCTTTCAATTGGATCTAAGGTTAAAATTATTCATCTAACCTGAACTCTACATCCAAATAACCACATATATTATTCAATTCATTCTCTTCATAATTATTTGCACACGCACAAATTTTGTTTTATTATTACTATTTTCAATTACACTACGTCATATTACAAATTACATATTCTTTCTTACCCTCTTTCATACACACAATTAACACTTTAAGGTTTCATACAGAATCATCTTGACCGAGAAAAGAGCATGACATTCAAACTTATTATGATTTGGATTTTACTACACTAGAAGAAACATTCTGTCTTATTTTCTTCTTACTATTTAAGCTTGTGTTCAGTTATTTCGGTTATTTATTTATTTGCACTGAAAAAGTGATTTATATTAAGTCATGAAATGTTGGAAATAAAAATTTCTACACATTGTGATTGAGTTATCACTAAAAATTTTCAATTATTTTATAATTATAATAAGTCAGATTATGTGTTGATCGATTGACATGAGACTTAAACATTACAAGGTCCTTTTACAAATAGCGAAAATGTTGTACAAGAAACGAGCTACATACATAATAGCAAGTTTTAATCAAAAGTTACAGCATTTTCACAATGACAGAACAGTGAGAAGACGTAATTGATCTGAAATTATGTGATGTATTTGCGCTATACATTTCGAACAATCTGGTCACACATATTTACTTGTCAAGACATTTTATATGAAGATTAATAATAGGTCAATTAAATAAAAGTTCAAATACTTTACATTTTTCAGATAAATTACGTCTTCTCACTGTTCTGTCAAAATTTATAAAAACTACTAACTGTTTTTAATTTCGACAATGATTGAACACGTTTTATGATTTTTCACTATTGTTGTTCAATATTGCAATCATGAATCAATCATTGTTAGACCACCAAACTCCTGCTACCCACAGGAATCGAGCTCAGAACCTTCGGTCCTGGACCACTGAGCCAGCACCCAACGCTGTTAATATTTAACTCTGGTCAATCTGAAGTTTAGCGCTAGTAGCGAGTCTTGGTAGAAGCCCAGAGTTGTGGATGTACACTGCTGATGAGCTCCATACAAGGCGAAACGGTCGTCCATTGCTTCCAGGTTTCTAATGGTAGTCTAACAATGACTGATTCATGATTTCAGTAATACACATTTTATGGCCCATGATCCAGGTATCAGTTTATAAGTTGATTGAATTATCTAATGTTATTATGATCTATCAATCTCATTCAGTCATATATTCAATACTTCCTAACACTCAACATAACTGATTGTATAAGAGTAAAAGACTAAGAATGTATAAGAAGCTTTTCACTGAACCAAATAGAAATACATACAGTTAATGGGTGTATACATCTTTGTTGAACCAGGAAAGGACTGCAAGCTCAAAAATTGACCAATTCTCTTCATCCCTACTATAGTATGAGGTGTTCTTGAATGGAATAAACATTATTCTACCAGAGCACAATGATTAACTACTGTTTTTTTTTGCTGATTAATTTTAGATGCTCCATTAACTATAACGAAAGAACTAGAATCAATTCATTTGAATGAAATCCCACAAACTATTAAATTTGAATGTCATCTTTCAAAATTACCACAAAAAGTTCAATGGTTTTCTAATGGTAAACGTTTAGATACATCAAACTTAAGAAAATATCGTTTCGTCGATGATGGCAATATACAAATATTAGAAATATTCAAAATTACATTAGATGATGTTGGTGAATATTCTATCAAAATTGATAAATTAGAGTCAAAAGCAACATTTACAATTGAATGTAAGTTTGTTTGTTTGTTTTTTTTCTCAATCGTTTACTATCTACCGGATTTTATTCAATAAGATAGTGGAATGGGAATTTTTTTAATACTACACACAATATATTGGACATTTTTTAAAAATTATGAATTGATGTTAATTTAAAGAATCATTAAGAACTGAAAATAAATAAATATGAATGTTCCATTTTAAATTTGAGAGTTTTCCGGAGTACTCTGCTCTTCCTCTCCAAGTGCTCTCACTTGGATACGCATTGTTTGTAAAGTCCTACTCACTGCCTTCTTATGGTATGTTTTTGTCGATGCAATTGAGAGGATAAAAAGCGAATGTGCGGCGCTTAAACTAGGTTTGTCTGTACAGAGAATCCAGCTATAAGAGTAGGAAAATCCTGATCCCAAACCGACAGTGCATATGGGCTCCACGATCCTGAGAGGGGACGAATGGTGTAAGAACCTATTATTTATCACCGACTAACATCTTCCGACGTTGATCCTTTGCCTTATGGATCAGATTTGATGGCCAACTGCTCAGGAAGTCGTTGTCTAAGAAAACTACTGGCTTCGGTTTTGGCACTCTGACAGAATCCTAGGCTACAAACATATTCAATGATTTGCGTAGCACATATTCATCTAGATGACCCTTTTTACTAATAATTATGTGTTTAAATAAATAAATAAGTTGCATAATGACTCTCATAATTTTATATTACTTAGTTTTAAAAAAGACAATCAACTACAATTATATTGTAATAATAACTAGAATAACAGATGATTTTAAGTAACAGGAGTTCGCATTTTCATTATTAACCGTTCAACAAATAATATTTTCTTCATGCCTTCTTTGAACAATTATGATTTTTAAAGATTGTTTACCAAAATTATTTTCATTACCTTTAATCTATCTATGTATGTCTGTAAAAGTATTGTGTGATCCAAGGATCTAATTAAATTATTTTATTTCCTTTCATGTTTAGTGCCACCTAAACTTTGTCTACCAGATAATTTCTCTGATACCATCGTACTTTCTCAGGGAAGTAATCGTAATATAGAAATACCATTCACTTCTTGTCCACCTGCTACTAGTATTGTTTGGTATTGGAATGGCAGTCGTACATTACCTGATCCAACAAAACGAACTGTTCCAGATAACGACTTAAAATCCCAAGCAGCACTTCGCCTTACGGCAGTACAAGTTTCTGATGCTGGAGTTTATGAAGCTATTATCACAAATCCATATGGAGAAGCTAAAGCAACTATAACATTACGTGTTCTCGGAGCCCCTGGCCCAGTAATGTCACTAGAAGCACATGTTGAGTCACCTACAGAAGTATCTGTTCTGTGGAAACCACCTGAAGATGATGGTGGTAGCCCAGTGACAGGATATAAAATTGAACAACGTCAGCTGGCTCCTGAACCTGGAGGTGTTTTACGTTCTCAAGCTAAGGAATGGAAGTCAGTTGCAAACGTTAGTTCGAAATCGAAGACATCTGAGGAGGACGAACAATTTGTACACCGTATCAAAGGGTTAACTGAAGGAGCCACTTATTCATTTGGTGTTACTGCAGTTAACGATTGTGGAAGTGGACCACGGAAAGAAACTTCCGATGGTTTGACAATGAAATCTCCTTATGGTTAGTTAAACTGCACAAGTATCTTGTCATTTTTTTTCTCTGATTTTGTATAACATTAAACTATTATATCCTAAATATCTGTAAAACTCTCATTCATATTGTTTTCGATAGATTAAAAAAAATAAAAACAATGAGTTGATCAAAAGTAACGTTTTGAAATCCTGTCAACGCTTCATCAGATGCATAAACTTACATTTCGGTGTTCATTTTAGTGTTAATAAATTAGTAAAGAACAGTTAAGTATCGGTTAAATAGGCTTTGTCATACTCATTTGACCCTACTATTACTTACTCTCAGAATAATAATCAAAGCAAATAGTTACTTTGTTTAGAAAAGCCGATGTACGGCATTCTTTTTATTATAGTCAAATGTTTATTCAAAAAATTGTAATTTGACATGCGACAGCATCGTTGTACATGTATAGTCGATTTGTAGTTAAAATCAAATATCGGAAATATGATAAACAAAATTTATCTGTTTCCTATTGATATTCACAGTAAATGAGAACAAAGTGATTATTAGATTCAACATATACGCGCTAAACAAATACAAATAGCAATAAAGGGGAATCGTGGAGATTGTATCAGTTTCATTGTTTAGATTATAAAATTAATCCAAACTGGACCATCATTGGGAACCTGTACGAGCTGGACGAACTTTACGTTCTATTATGAGACTCTTATTCAGTAATAATAACCATATCATCACTAGTAACCAGCTTCGAGATGAAGTCCTTGAGCACTAGTGAGAAGCCATAAATATTGTGCTTCAGATCGTGTTGGGTAGAAGACAACCATCCACTGCAGGAAATCGATCAAGCTTAGGCAAGATCATGAATTTATTGAAGTTAGACAATAACACCATTGAATACCAACTTACTGATTTATGGCGTTATGTGTTCATGCACAAGACCAGAGGTTTTGAGTTGGATTCTCACATGTGGAGTTTGTGGATGTGCACTGCAAAGGAGTCTCATATTAGAATAAAACAACCGTCCAGTGCTTCCTTGTTTCTAATAATGGTCTAGCTAAGATCACTTTGTGATTTCGACTGTGAGAATACAAAATAGCTAATTAAATGATCATTAAAAATGTATCTTTGTTATCTCATGCACTAATACTGAACAGTGATAAGTGCTTGAAATTCCCAACTTATAGTTTTACAAAAGAATAAAAATGAAATATGAAGGACCCCATGAAATATTTCTCTTGATTAATGAAAAAATTATTTAATCACATATAAAGATTTTATAAGAACACTTGTTCAATTCAAGGATAATTTTCATCACGGCAATTTTTAATTTATGAGAGTAGGTGAAATTGTATTGATTCAACCCTGTAGAATGTAGGCTGTAACTACCGAAGACAATAGGTTAGGTTGCGATAAATACATTGATTGGTCAGAGTTAGACATTAACATCATTGGATGCCGGCTCAGTGATCGCGAGGTTAAGCGTTCGCGAGCAAGACCGAAAGTCTTGGGTTCGATCTCCACGACGAGCAGAAGTTGTTGATGCGCACTGCTGATGACTACCATATCAAGACGAAACGGCCATCCAGTGGTTCTAGGTATTAATGGTACTCTAACGATGATCGATTCGCAATTAAAATTTACTATAAATACTAACTCCTATTATCTCTTTAGTGAAAAACTGTCCTGTACATTAGAGACTTACAGGATTTCATGCTTCAAGTAAATTGAACATACAAAATACTGGGTAGTACAGCTGGACTCTTAACTTACAGATTTGTAGACCAACCAACATTCTACCTATGTTATTAAAATTTAATGAAAATGTTATAACTTTATGTTTATTTTGTTTCAATGGCACAGATATTCCGGAAATTCCAAAACAACTTACTGCTAAACCGATAAATCATTCAACTATTGAATTAGAATTCACATTACCTATTACTCATATTGAAGCGCCAATTACTAGTGTAATTATTGAATATCGTCCTAAAAATGTATCAAGGTAAATAATTTTTAAAAACAATATTGATTAAAATAATTATATATTTAATGTTGATTAATGAAACGCTTATCAAAATATTTCTATAATCTCTGTTGAATGAAGTATATATATATTTTTTGATTTAAATAATTTAATATTAGAGATTGTAAACGAATTAATGTGAAATAGATAACTCTTACTTACTTGCTTAAGCCTATAACTCCTCGTAGAGAATAAACCACTGACCAACAATCGCCAAGCTCTTCTGTCCTGGGCTCTCCTTACTAGTTGTTGCTCAGTGCTATCCATTCGTTTTTGATGCCTGCCTTGAATTGTTGACTTAATATTTCCTTTGGTCTGCCTCTTGAGGAGTTCAAGTGAGGACGTGTTTTGAGACGCAGTTTGATGAGTTCCGTAATGTAAGTCCTATCCACATCAACTCTTTCGTCCTAAGTTGGTTCGATGGTTTGTTCTCTGCCACAGTTGATTACTTTTCATGGTCTGTGGTCAATGGGTCTAACAAATTTTGCATAGACAACTCTTTGTACTCTTTCAATGATGGCTGTAGTAGTTCTCCAAGTTTCTGCTCCATACAAAAGAACTGTCTTAACGTTTGTATTGGAAATTCTGTCTTTCGTGTTGTTTGATAGCTAATTAGAGTTCTAGATGTTTTTCAGTTGTAAAAATACTGCTTTTTCTTTGTCAATCCGTGCAACTTATAGGATTTTGTTGATACTTATTTTTGAGTTTGATATCATAGATAAAGGAAGGTGAAATTTATTAGTCTCTTGTACTTAAAAAATCATCCTCTAAAAGTATACTACGTAAATTTATCATAAAAGAAAATCATTTTATAAGTTTATCTCAATTTTTGATAATTAAATTTTTTAATATTTAGATGGAAGACTCAAACTTTTGAACCGATTAGTACGGTACAAATTGATAAACTTGAACCGGATACAGAATATGAATTTCGTGTAAGTTGTACTAATTTGGCTGGAAAAAGTGAATCCTCAAATCCTGTTAAAGCTAAAACAAAACAATTGCCAAGTAAGTAAGAAGAATTCAGGTTTTCTATTTCCTTCATATTTATTTTCAACAATGATTTTGAATATTCGTAGCTCCGACTGTACAGATGATAGAAGTGTTTTATGGTCACTGAGCTGGATAGTTTGGTTGTCAGTTTTTTTGTTATCCTTTTAAACATCATTATCATAATGCTCTGAAAAGCTATTGAACTTTCTCCAAAACTAACTAATAGCTTGTTGTGCTAACTTGGAATGCGTTTGATAATGATTCGTAATTGTATGTTTGAATACTTGTTTTAGTTGCTTTCTCATATTGCCTTGAAATCATGAATTAATCATTGTTATACCACGATTAGAAACCTGTAAGCACTGGATGGCCCGTTGCGACCTTGTATGGGACTTACCAGCAGTGTCTCATATTACCCAAACTCTTAACTTGCACATGTCAATCCTTTGTGGCTGATAGGTTCGGTTGAAAGTTTTCTTATGGTCATTATTGCAGAAGAAATGTCGTGTTTCCTAACTAATAAATAAATTAATCTATTTAGAGGTAACTAGACTTACAGGGACATGTGGACGATGACATAGATTAGATGAGTAATCCAGTCATTGCGGTTGGTTCAACCTTGCATGATATTATTAAGAAGCCTCAATAATTCCTCGAAAAGATCTTCTGAAGCTAAAGAAACTTCGGAAACTTCTCACCTCGTGCTTTTCACTCGAGATCCAAGAGACGAAAATATCTGAGAACCGGTAAGGGATTAGGAAGTCGGCTACTAAGCATTCGAGTGATACATATTTCTAGTATATTGTACAATAAGCAAACATACTACGAAAACTGAATGTCTGTTGGTCTAAGATACTATAAGAGCTTGAAATATGATATGATATGGTACAGTAAATTTCTGTATCAGTTGAGCTATAACAAATATGTAGCCCAAGTAAAGTATTCGTCTTCCTTTGGATTTAAATACCTAATACTAATTAAAGTTATGTGGTGTAGGAGTAGGTTGAAAGAAAGCTAGGGGTGGCCAGACCAAAACATGGCACAGATCCATGAAGTCACTGGCAACTGAACTGAGCCATCTTGCTAAGTGTAGACTACCTGGTTGAGGTCCGCGAGACAATCGTAACTGATGGTTAGAGACTTCGATTGACATGGTTCACAATCGTCTGCAGTGGCGTAGGTGAATCCACTGCTTGTCACTTCTCACATTCTAGTCTTTTGAATTCCTCATGACCGTTCTTTAAATCTGTTTAAATTCACCCCACTGGATTGTATTTCTCCAGTCATATGTTTGAACCCAAATCTTCTCCACTAACACTTCTTCTACATCTACTACTATGGGACGTGAATCGATAACCACATCCGTGTGTGCTATTGTGGTATGGCAACTTGAACTGATCTACATCAGTTCCGAGTTCTACATTGCAGCTGACTAACTGATTGATCATATCATCATCTCACAGTTGACATGGTTGACTGAATGGCTCATAGTTTCTTGTATGAAGTTCTACGTTGTTGCTAACTGGTTTTATATCTTGGATATATATTCACATGTGTTTTTGAATCAAAGAGGAGATAAGATATACTCGTAAGCATTTGGTATGTCTGTACGGTGCTCTGATTGATGATATCGGAACGGATTGTTTAGCACCTATAATCGATCATCAGAGCACACAATATGATAGTAAATTTATTTTTTATTATTATTATTACAACTCAGTGGTTGTTGCTGATTGATTAAATTGTCACATTGATGTAATCAACTTTGGAGGCTTATTTCTAAAATTATAGATAATAATCTTTGGTTCATATTATGAGTAGTGCCTCACTATTCCTCAGTTTTTTCTTTTACACTCTTTCAAGTCTCTCTTTAAGCCTTTATCCATTCATTTCAGGACCTCCTGATGCTCCAAAGCTTGACAATGTTACACCAGTCAATACAAATTCAGTAAAAATTAATTGGTTTTCTCCAACAAATGACGGTGACAGTCCAATTATATCATATCAAATAGAAATGTGTGATGCTAAAAATGGCACTGAAATATGGAAACAAGTGGATACTTTAAAAATAGATCGTGTCGATCAATGTCTGTTATCTTCAGGTGAACAAAAGTCCTATGAATTAATCGAGAAAAATTTGGACAGTTCCAAATCTTTTAAATTTCGTGTTATTGCTGTGAATAGTGTAGGACCAAGTAAACCTTCAAAAAGTTCACAACCTGTTACACCTGGTAAGCTATTCACTAACTACGGTTTCTTTGGTCATAAGCATTTACTACTTGTCTTATGATTTATATATGTTGATTGCTTCTTTAGTGAATGTTACTCCACATTTCAATAAATCTAGATGTAATACTCATCTTATTCGATGATAAACCGAAGCATAGCGGTATAGATATTTTCATAAACCTTTTAGAATCTGAAATGAAAAGAACCTTTTACAAAAGTTTGTATTTCAAACTACTTCTATGATGGGTGATTTTATGCTATAACTAATTGAATAAGTAACAACATATCGTAAGATTGACTTAGATACATTGGACTCGGTTCTACGACTAGCTAACGGGATGGTGAAGGTTAGAATTAGATAGAATGGAATAAAGTTCGATTTGCGTTTTGTCAAAATGTCATATATGCCTCCTACGTATGTGTCAATCTCACTTATTGGTTAATGATGTAAAGCATACAATTGTCTGACATTTATCTTATTAAATGATGACTAACAACCTACCCCAAGTGGAGTGATGAATACAAACATACTTGCTACTCAAGTTTTGATTTTATGATCCCATTACTTTGAAATTGTAAATGTTGTATCCAAATTATCTGACAACTGAAGCACTAGATTCAATTCATAAATAACATTGTTAACAAATGGATTCTTCAATTTTTCATCATCCCATCAAATATCATAAATAATAATGTTTACGATTTGAGAAAAATATCGTTAGGTGATGATAATTTTGCTATTCATACATAATATTTTTTATAAATTATCAATATATATGATTAAAAGATTTTTACTTTTAAAACTTAACTGAATTTATCTGTTCTTTTTATTTACAAAAATTACTAAAAATTCAATCAACATAGGTGTTCAAGTCAGTATTATTCGTCCTTTGAATAATGTTTGTTTCGATGAAATTCCAAAACCTGGAACAAAAGTTGAATTAGAATGTGAACTAAGTCAACCTGATTGTCGAGTAACTTGGTTACACAATGGAAAGTCAATTTCATTAGGCAAAAAATTTGATTTCTCACCAGAAGGAACTGTTTATCGTTTAGTTATTAATGATACAACACTTGAAGATATGGGAGTTTATGAATTGAATTATAAACAATTAAAAACACAATGTAAAGTGGAAGCTAAAAGTAAGCAATAAAATGCTGAAATATGTTAATTTATTCAGAAGTATAAGGTGTTTTTTCCATTATATAATGATGGAGATTGTTGTATATTACTGAAATCATGAATCGATCAATGTTAGATCTCTACTAGAAATCTGGAAGTACCACCGGGATGGCCGTTTTGTCCTCGTATGAGACTCATCAACAGTGCGCATCCACAAAACGGCCGTCCAGTGCTACCAGGTTTCTAATGGTGGCCTAGGAATGATTGATTCATGATATAAATAGTTCGTTTTCTCTATGAAATTTTGTTGTAATTTAGTAGCAGACAAACAGTAGTCTGATTTTTTTTGCATCGATATTTTATTTATATTTGTTGTAAATTTACAAAAATAATCATTTACCTCTGTTCACCATAAAAACTAACTAGACTTGTAAATTTTCCTATTTGATTATTTTAGATTTCAGGTTACTTTCGTTATATGCTTTATTAGCACTAAATATTATTGGTGAATTATTCTTGAGAAAGTTTTGTAAATCACAAAACTCATTGTGAGTCTGAACCATGATATGAGGAATTCAGGTTTATTTGAATATTCTTGACATAATCTGTGTTTGGTGAACTCTTCATTTTGGAAAGTGATTTACCGTTTGAGCTTATTTTGACTAATGAATAAAATGACTTTAAAAATTGATTATTGATCATTGAATCTTTGACTGTTTATCAATCAAGCAGTTAAGACCTAAATGTGACTCGCGCATAGGGGAAGATCAGGTTCCAAAGTTGGTTATATATGTATTGGAGAGAAATTGAAATGAAAAAGATTGTAGGGAAATATTGGTGCATGAAACGTAGTTCTATCAGAATAATTTGAGTCACTGGTTATTTCAGTTTATAAAAAACATTAATACAAACCTTCCAATAAAAATTGCAAAATAGTTAACATTCCTAGTACTGTCGATTTTTAAAATTCACCCTACGTGATTTCTGTGATCGGGATAACTTAATCCAAGATAGGCAGTTACAGTTCAGTCCAGTTAATTATATTATTGACTTCTGTAAGATTAAAAAAGAAGAATAAATCCAATTTCGTCTTAACCTACTTGCACAAAGCAAAATTAGGATTGCAATAGAATTAGTTATTCAAAAAACTTATGATAATCTCATCATGCTTTTTCATATTAAACGTTTAGTTCCACCGACGCTTCTTGAAGATACTGAAGAAAGTCATACACGTCGTGTTAATGTTGGTTCAAACTGTGTACTTGAAGTATCATTTAAAGCTTATCCAAAGCCTACTGTGAAATGGTTAGCTCAAGGCATACCTGTTACGGATAAAACGAAACGTTATCAAGTCAACATAGTAGCTGGTTTAACATCATTATCTATACAACGTGTACAAAAAGATGATACTGGTCAATTAGTTGCTATCATTGAAAATGAACATGGAAAGTTAACTTGGAAATGTGAACTTATTGTTATTGGTAAGTGATTTAATTAAATTACTTCTATTCAAAAGTATTTTAAGTAATATATTAAATTGAAATTAATTTTTAAGTAGGAAATAGTAACAATTATCGAAAAACTTAAATACGAAGAATTTTATTTTTGTTTTAGTCTAAGAAATTTTGTAGATTCTTTGTACTCATTACAAAAGAAAGACACGTAACTTCAGCCTTTGGCAAGTTTGCATTTAGCCAGTAGATATATTGTGTGCTGAGGAGTCGGGTGTGAGGTTATCTGGAAAAGGAAGGAACTAGAGAAATGATGAGCCGACGACTCAGTAATCACACAGAATGCGCTTACATTTAACAGAGAAAGTAACCGACAGAAATAACGCAAGGATGGAATCAACACAAACAGATAACCAAAACTGGAAGTGGGTAGAGTAAAGTTTCAAATGCGTTACAAGTATTCATCTACACAACTGACATAATCATTACTGAGTTAATATTCATACAGCTCTTGCATAATCTTAATTCTTAATAAAACATCTCAGGTAGCTGAAAACACTGTTTATCTGGTGAGTTGTATTAAGATAAATGACTTGAAGTTTGAACGTTTGGTTCAGTCAAGTTGAGCTTGCGAATTGACACACACTACTGATTATAAATGATAAATGAACTTTGATTTCAATGGTGTAATTTTTCGATCACACAAACTGTATACTCTGAAAGTAATTATTTTCAAGAAGAGGCGACACCCAGATGTAACGTCAAAAAAATACACTGAAAAACATGTCAAGTTATCGTTAGTTTCTCGACTGTGAAATTTACTCAATTTAAACAAAATATTTAAAGGTACATTGGAAACTGTATAGACTAACCACAAATCAATCAAAAATTGCTTCCAGCTATATTATGATAGTTTGATATATTAATTTTCAATAAAAGTATTAAAATCATCATTCAAAAAAGTTTTATCAATCCACAATGATTCGCAATTTTATTATTCAATAAGTTTCAATGTACTAGAAGTTACTTGAATTCAGTTGTCGTCAGTGAAAAAAATCAACAAATGTTCATTATAGAGTTATGGGGATTGTTGTTTATCAGTGAAATCATGAATGAATTATAATTAGATGACTATTTGAAACCTGGAAGCACTGGACGGCCGTTTCGTCCTCATATGGGACTCCTCAGCAGTGTGCATGCATGACTCCTGCCACTAGCAGGATTCGGACCTAGGACTTTTGGTCATGTGCGTGAACCCATGAACAATTGTGAAATGAAGTCATGTTAAAACCATGTAATGTCACACATTTCTCTGTTTAGAAGAAGATAAAACAATGAATGAATATTAATCAAATATGTTGTAGCTAAATGTATTTGACGTAATAATAATTGTCTTCCGATCCTAAACGGGACTGCACGATGAAATTTTGTTTCACATATACTTCAGATTATAAATCTATTTATTATCATTTTGATAGTATAATAAATTCTTGCAACATTATTGGTTCAAATCATAATGCAAAGATACACATTTAGTTACTGAGTTATAATTAGTAAAATTGTTATTCTTTTCGAATGATGTGATAGTTGTTTTCCTAATTTTCAATTCCAAACCTGTAACCTCACATTAATCGGCGTGAAATAAGTTAACAGTCAGAAGTTTCAATGTATTTGGTCAAGTTTCGGTAAATATTGATAGGTATTTTCTTACCGTAGTGTTCATTCAAAAGGATGAACACCATTGAACATGTATTTTTATTATGTAATAATGCATGACTTATCATCTGAAAGGCATGTATATAACAATTGTAGTGAATTTTTTTTAAGATTAAACTTTTCATTTTACTAATCAGATAAACCGAAACCAGTTGAAAATTTAAATGCTGAACCAAGTATGAATCGAGTTCATATGGTGATTAGTTGGAAACCACCGCGAAAAGATTTAGACAATCCAATAACACATTATGAATTGGAATATCGTAATTCAAAAAATCGTTCATGGCAAACACTTAAAGATGGTTCATCTGATGCTGATGATATATTTAAAATTCCCAGTAATCTATCAAAGTTTGAAATACCAATTACTGAAAAAGAAACAGCTAATAGTTTAGCACCGAATACAGATTATTATTTCCGTGTATTAGTGATCAATGCAGTTGGGAAAAGTGAACCTACTGAAACACGTTCGTCAGTGAAAACACCAGCATTACCAAGTAGGTTGATTATTATGAATTAAATATTTTCACTATACTGTCTAAAAATTCTTTGCAAAAATAAAATACACATATTAGATTAAACAATTCACATGTAGAAACACAACTGCATTGAACCATGTTAGTAGGTGTAGACTACCTGATTAGGGTCCTCAACATGATAGTCACCAATGACATGGCTCAAAATCGTTTTCAATGGCGCCAGTGCAACCATTCTTTTTGTTATCTTGAATTCCAGGCTTCTGAATTCCTCATCACCTTTATCTTTTTCTTCTTAAATTTATTTCGCCGGATTATACTTCTTGAATAATTCCTTCGAACACTAATCTTCTCCATTACCGTTATTACTTCTACTACCTCTACCACTATGGGATTTGAATCAATAATTGCATCTCTGTGCTATCGTGGTATCGCAATTTGAATTGATGTACATACGTACGAAGTTGTACGTTGTAGCTAACTGACTGACTGTTGGGAGTGTTAGATCCCCAGAACTCGTTTGATAAATATCTTTATTTTGGATATATTTCATGGGCCGATCAGTTGACCTTGAGATCACATTTCCCATCGGGAAAATCCTTGGCTGTGATTGGTTACTGTGTTATTTCAGTGCTCTATTTTTGTGACTGACCCAAGGATGTCTCTACGGAGTATAAATAAACGCGATTTGTGTGCTTGGATTCGGTATGTGTTGGCTGGGTGTTTGTAGAATACACTTTCTACACTATATCAAGACTTCTTGCTGGTACAGTTTGGTCAAGGGATCACAGTAGCCTACCTGGACGATGGTTAATTGTTTTGTTCTCGTTATTGGGCTAAGGTGAACCCATAATAGTTTAAGTATACTTAGAAACGAGTATAAAAAATAGATCATCCTACGTGGAACATATCATAAACTACAATACCTTTTGGAATGAAGCATGTGACACATAATGCAACGAAATCATTTCAATCAAGTTAGAGGATGAAATGATAAAAGAACCAACTTAAAGTATCATCTACAAAATAATTTGTTCAAACTACACGAAACAACACATCAAACAAAATGACTTAAATAAACGATCTTAATCAATAAAGACTGTGAAAGCCCCACCATTACACCAGCCACTTCAGAGAAAAAAAACTCCACCAATGGTAAACGACCTGAGGTACCCGTTTCCTCCAACGTCGTTCAATAAAGAATATTCTGCTTTTCAAAAAATTCCCCTTAGATCCTACAGATAAAGGTCCGGGTTGATCCAAAATAAAAATAGGCACCTTTACTACAAATGCATCTTTCGAAATTACAAACATGATGATTCAGGTTAAATTGTGAAATAAAATTAAATTGTTAATGTTTGAAATTTCAATGTGTAATGTTAATTTGCACAGATTTTGCAAGTTAAATTATAAGGTTAACAACCAAAATGAATGTAGATGATAATGTAACTACGAATTAAATGAAATGCTTTGTCAGATACTAGTTAATATATGAAATAATGAGGTGAATCAATCAAAAAATGTATAAGAATGAATACTAACTAAATTGTGAATCCACTTAGCATATAAATAACAAAACAACACTATTGATAATAATACCATGATATATAAATAAAGACAAAAGATTATGTGAACAGCATAAATTTATGAAAATGCGAAGCCATAGTCTTTATGTACTTAGGATAAATTAAGTCCATCAATATTTAAACTCGAATTAGGACTAGGACTAATATTTTTGATCAAAAATGATTGAAAGTGTATGAGTTACTGAATATTATTAGATAGTATAATTTATACACAGAAAGAAACTAAGTACAGAAAAACATAAAAATATAGTAGTCAGAATTAACAGTTATTTTGTCTATTAGATAATATCTCAAACAAATTGATAATCTAATTTGATATTTATATAAAGAATCTAATTTAATCCATTGTTTCCATCTATATTATGCTTTTCACAGAACCACCAAAATTGAAATATGATACAACATTGGAAACATGTAAAATAGTCGTTGGACAAAAGCATGCTATACCCGTTAGTGTTGAAGGTGAACCATCACCACAAATAGACTGGAAATTTATTCCTGGCGGCCAATCAAGCAATGAACAATCTTCAATTCCTAGTGATGCACAAACAGAAGCGTCTGGTCCTGACAAAGATGGTGTGAATAAAATCTCATTGAAATTCAGAAAAATATCACGATCATGTGATGGCACATATATTTTAACAGCTGTAAATAGTGGTGGCGAAGCTCGTGCTGAGTTTCATGTTACTGTATTAGGTAAGGAACACATCATCGTATAGTGCTTAATTTTGATCTCGTTGGTTAGACGTAATTAATATCAAATACTGGGAATGAAATCTTGAGCATCAAAAGTTCGACAATCTTTAGTGTCATGTTAATCAACTATCATTAAGGCTTATGTGGTAACTAAAAAAAACCCGTTAACATTTTGATATTAGATTTGTATCAGTTTATGGGGTTTGATAATCATCAAAAAAAATAGATATAAACCGATAGCCAACTAAATAGTTATTCATCGAGAAACGTGAGCGACTATTAACGTTACATGAATTATGTCTTCTATGCGTAAATTCTAAGCAGTCATATGTTAATTAATGATAATATCACAAAATATTGTTTTATGACTGTAATTTTTTTCTTGGAAAAAAAAAATTATTTCCAGGTTTACCAAGTGCACCAAGAGATCTTGTTGCAACAAATTTATCAAAAACTTCCGTTCATCTAAATTGGTCACCACCTACAGATACTGGAGGTAGTCAACTAGTAAATTACGTCATAGAACAAGCTGTCGTTAAAAGCAATATGGCGACACCATCTAGTGTTGGCTATTGGGAACCAGTAACACGTAATCTTCCAGTACACGAAGCATCTGATGGTTCTACAGGATGTATTTATGATATTATTAATTTGGCATCTGAGAAATATATGCTTTTTAGAGTAGCAGCTCAAAATAAACAAGGAATTGGTGAATTTGAAGCTACTAACAGTCCACTTTTAGTTAAATCTCCACACAGTAAGTTGACAACGCATAATTTTCTTAAAATTTTAATTCATACAAATTAATCAATGTATTTTGCATATGATCATTTCAGTTGTTTAATGAATAACTGTCTAAAATTTAAAGCCATGAGGATATAGTTCAAGTCACAAAAGAATTATGTTGAAATCATAATTCAATCATCGTTAGATCATCATTAGAATCCTAGAAGCATTATATGACTGGTTGTCTTTGGTATGATATTCATTGACGGTGCACATCAACGACTCTTGCTACTCACAGGACTCGAATTATCACACTGTGATACAAGTACATCTAAGTGACAAGTTACATATTGACTGAAACATATACTATTTGCTGATTACTATTAGTCACTACAAAATATATTTCACTGTAGGACTTTCAAAGGATATTTGTGTTTCAACTGTTCATAATATTAGTTTCTTAATGCATAAAAATTAACATTCTTCTTTTCGAATTACTTTCACATTCTAGATTTGCCTGGACCACCAAGGAATTTAAGTGGTACAACTGATAAAGATGGACAAGTTCACCTAGAATGGAAACCACCACAACAAGATGGTGGTGCTAACATTCTGAATTATATCGTTGAAAAATCTTCATCTCTAAAAGATACTACTTGGTCTGAGATTAGACTACCTGAATCTCCTGATACAATGCGAATTATTCCAAATCTTAGAGGTAATCTAGCCTATTTATGTACGGCTGCATTGTTTTTCCAAAACCATGTTTACTTTTCATGGCTTAAGTTACAGAATGATCTGGGCTATGTCTCCATTGGAAACCAAGCGACAGTTTCGTTCGTGTATAAGACTCCTCAGTAATCAACATACACATTCCCATAACTAGGAATCAAACCCACAATCTACGGCCTCATGCTCAACCACTTAACCTACAGACTATTTTTCATTATTTAAAAACTTGAAAATTCTTCGATCTCCTTTAGCCCTCTTCACTTACAAAATCACTTTCGTTATCTTTTTTAAAAAATACTTCTTATTTCTGCCTCATTGATTTTCATTTCTGTTTTCCGTTTTATTTATTATACATGCTTATGATAGATGGTATCTGCTACTTCCGTGTATCGGCAGTCAGTGATGCTGGAAAAGGTTCGCCGTCTAATATCATAGAGATAGATGTTAAAAAAGGTTCTGGTAAGTATTTATAAATAAAATACTACTTATATTACGAACAAATATGCAATATAATGATATTAATAATGTCAGTAAATGATTGTTTTGATCAGAATGGAAAGTTTAACAACTCATATTTTGTATAAACACTAGAATTATGATGTATTCATGTGTTCGAAGATTTGCAATACATAAAACATGAAGCAATGAAATTGTCAAAGGAAATTCAACTCCATCTACTCATTGATTGATACTGTCGTCAAATGTATAAAATAAATAAATGTTGTGGCATAACAAGCTCAATGGATTTAACCTTAGATATGTTAAGGATTTGACTCTCTTAGCTTGTCAATATCCTTGATATTACCTTGTGATTGTTACGCATAAATTTACCATGCGGTTGATTTTATCCCAGTGGGCAGATATCGTAATAGTTAAAATGAATAAGCTGATAGACAATCGTCAATTCATTATGCAAAACTTCCTTGTTGAAAGCAAATGAACGATGAGAAAAGTGTTTCGATCTAAATCAAAATCGAAAAGTTATAGGCTTTTGAAGTTGTATAGCTAACAGTGTAACTGTTTTTCTCAAGGAGTTTACAATACTATACATATATTCCATCCGCTTACTGGGGTATGAGGTCTTAATACGATCATTTTATAGCAAAATCTAATAAATAGCACTCGGAACGTATTGATTTATGAATCCAAACATGTAGCCTACAATAGAAGGACATAAAACATACCAAGAGTTAAACATCATATTTTCTCAACTGATTTTGAAGGTGATAGAAAATGTTAAGTGTTTTTTGTCATGTTATTTGTTTTCAAGCTTAGTGATAATCATCACTTTAAAAAAGCAATTATATAGCCAGAAATAAGAACTCACTTTTTGATAAGATCAGTTAAGTCTATTGATAGTGTATAATACTTGAAATAATAAATATTTTATAACTGCATAATCTTCTTTTATTCATAAAGATAAGCCTGATCAGCCTGGCCAACCAACTGTTGAAGTAATTGCAGATGGTGCAGTTCAATTGCGTTGGGCACAACCATTAAATGAAGGTACTGGTGGACCTATGAAAGGCTATGAAGTACAAATTTGTGAAGTTGGTTCAGTTAAATGGAAATCTACTTCGTCTGATTTATGCTCAGCTAATGAAACTCGTTTAACTGGATTAAATCCAGCACAAGATTATTTATTTAGAGTGATTGCAGTTAATGATGCTGGTTTGAGCACACCATCTGAACCTAGTAGACCTATTCGTCCAGGTAAGTTATAATTATTGAATAATATAATTATTTATGCAGACTTATTGATTTTAAGTCAGTAAGGTAGGAAACGTCATTGCAAAGATAGTTGAAATTAAACATTTATCTATTCGATCAATGTTAGATCATCCTTTGAAACCTGAAAACTCTAGACGTCCAGGTATGGGACTCATCAGCAGTGCTCATTCATGACTACCGCTACTCACAGGATTCGAAACCGGGACCTTCCGTGTGAACAAGTGACCCCTGGACCTTTGAGCCGGCATCCAACGATATCAAAGTCTAACTTCGATCAATCCTTGGTCTTGCGTAACCTCATCCATTGTCTTCGATGAGCAGTGCTTCACACCCTAACAGGGTTGTACTCCACTGGTCACTGCTTCACACTAGAACTTGGAGACAATGTTCTCACGGAGCTATTCACTAGTGAGCGCATGGTAATTTGCATTATAGGGTTTTAGAGATTGTTCAGTTACTTTGCAATAATGAAACGATAAATTTTATACAACCATTAAAAATCTGGCAGCATCGAACGGCCGTTTCATCCCGGTATAATGATATCATGCAAATTATCATGTGCTCACTAGTAAGTACTTCGAGTTCTAGTGAGAAGTCGATACCAGGGAAGTAAAACCCTGTTCGGGTATGAAGTACTGAACACCAAAGACAATGGATGAGGTTTCGTAAGAATGTGGATTGATGAAAGTTGTACATTTATTACAAAATAATGATAGTGAATATGAAAATAATTAGGAAATGACCACTGACAGTGAATACTTTATACATAGTTTCTAAAGAGTGTTGAATGTTTTTGCACATTTTTCTTATCACATTCCGATATCGGTTTCTTGGAAATTTTTTATACATATAACGAACACTGTCGTCTAAAAACCGATTCTAGTAGGACTGATAAATAGAGATTTATAGTACAAAAAAAGTGGTTACTAAAATATTATTACAGTATGTTTAATTCTCAGTTTAAACATTATGGATTTAAAAGAAGATTTATTAGGATAGTGAATGTCGTACATTGTATAAGGAAGCATTCAATTTTGTATATGTCAACTGTCTAGCATTATTATTTAAGTGAATAATTCATGCTGATAAATGATATGTAATCGATTTACACTCTGAGTTGTTCAGATTCATGTATAAGTATAGCAGCGGTATTCGCTCTATTATTTTAAACTGCAATACTCCCGCTTGATTGTTTAAACAAATCTACTAATAATCATGAGCATTGAAGTCAATTCAATATGATATCATTTTAAGCGATAAATGGAATTATTTATGTATAGAACAGTCATCTTGATACCGTTAAAACTTAAACACATCTTAACGTCCAAAATACATCACTTTGTTAATCTTAGCCAACTAAGAATTCGCTCATTACACAAAGTCCCACACTAGACTATCACATCAGGTTGGTTTATCTACACTTTCATTTTCAATTTCTATCCTAATAACCAAAAATAGTAAAAAATAATCTTTCCATCTCTATGATTTAAGCGTATCGAATCTCAATGTTTGTTTATTTATCTATCGTCAATGTTCATCTAGTGTTGAACAGATTCATAATAGTCAAGAATCAAATAATTTGATGCGACTGTCTATATATATATTATAAATTACTATGGAGTTCTCGTATTAATAATTGAATTTGAAATTTGTGTAAAATATTTGTTACGTTTGCATTGAATAAGTTCATATTTCTTATTGCTTTCCAAATGGTTAATAGTGTTCAAAACAACAATCCAATAGATTCAACTTGAGCTATTTTAGACTACATCATCTTTTCCATTAGAATATTCCATTCAATAGTTTTGCTAAAACTTTAATCAGTATTTAGAAGAAGAATATTCTGATGTGACTTCCATCAATGCACTATTTCACAGAAACACTTCACGAATGCCTTTCATCATCACTAATCTCAATTGATTTAATTAATTACATGCCAAGACGAAACAGTCATCCAGCGGTGCTTCCAGGTTTCTTCTAATGGTAGTCTAATAATGATTAATTCATAATTTAACATCGCCTCAGTTTAAGCTTAACGCTGAATGAAATTTAGAATTTCGTCCGATTAAAGAGTTTTTAACTTTACGTACTTCTATGCCTGTAAAAACTTAATTATTTTAGAGTAAATAACATAAAGGTATTATCCGGTGAAGTAAAAGTTAGTCATTGCATAGACATTTACATTTTAATCTTAGTCTAATCGGATTTTTATGATATCTTAATACTACTAGTTTAGAAAAACGCCTAATTATTTTTCCAATCACCTGTCATAAATAAATATTTAATGTCAGTTATTTGTTCATGTATAAATTTTAGGGAAATAAAAATGAATAAATGGCAATTTTAATGAATTTTTTTTCACTTTATTTTTTTAACTTTAAGCTACTGATGTGGATTTTATTCGTCAGTTAGAGAATCAATTTATCACAGAATTACCATGTGATGTTGTATTTGAATGTGAACTCTCTCGACCTGGTATGACATTGATATGGTCTAAAGATGGACGTGATCTAAATCTCTCTTCACGATGCATATATAACGTTTTGGGTGAAGATGATAAAGCTTTTTGTATACATCGACTGACTCTCATAAAGGTTAGTCCAGATGAACAAGGTGTATATAGTGCGAGATTAGTAACTGGGAAGAAAACTGAAGCCACATTGACAATTGAATGCCCACCAAAAATACTTTATGATGGACCATTAGAAATACAATTACTCAGTGGTAAAAGTACAGTAATTGAAGTACCATATACGGGTGCACCATTCCCAGACGTTAATTGGTCATTCAACCATGGACCTTTACCGATCGGAACAAAACGTGAATCTCCTATTGCGTCGGTAGATACAGTATATGGATTAACATGTTTACGTCTGCGACATGTTACAGGAGAAGTTACTGGGAATTACAAACTTCTGGTATGTAAAACAGTTAATTTTTTTATATAGTCAAAATGTATACTAAGATTTTCGATTCTAAGACTGGTAATCTTCTTCTTATAGATAACTAATGAACTGGGAAAAGCAACTTTAGAACTTGTCGTGAAAGTTCTAGATGTTCCTGGACCTGTACATCAGTTAAAAGCGACAGTTCAAAATCAACCATCAGGTACTGCATTACTCACATGGCAAGCACCAAAAGATGAAGGTGGTTCCCCGATTATTGGTTATCTTGTTGAAAAACGTGAAGCGAATAAGCGTAGTTGGACACCAGTTGGCTCTTCACAAATAAAAGAATTGAATTGTACCATTGATGGATTGACTGCTAATACAGGTTATTTCTTCAGAGTTATGGCTCAAAATAAATCAGGTTGTTCTGAGCCAAAAGAAACAGATGTTGCAATAGTGATACCATGTTTAACAAGTGAGTTTGTAATTTTTTCAAATAAATTTGATTAATTATAACAGTAGTGAGTCATGCTTAAAGTTTATTGATGTGAATAACTATCAGGAAAGATGTAGTGTTGTTAGTTGAAGTAAAATCAAATAAACAGTGTACATTATGCAAGGTTCAATATTCATGAATAAAAACAATGCAGCAATTCACTTGATCATATTGTAGTAAACTATCCTCTAATTTAGTCATCTTTGGTATAAATTATAACTGAAAAAATGCAGTGAAAACCATCATGTAGACATGTGTCTTGTGAATTACAAATGATGAACATTTATCTAGTATAAGTTTCTAAATAATTTTATACGTTAATCTGGATGTGTAGGTTTTAACAAAGTTATTGTGGTTAGCAGAACAAGCTACAGGTCAAACGTGGAGAAATTCGAATGCTTCACTTCTATCTGAAGTTTGTGCTGATGATGTTGTTCAGAAGAACAATGAAAGCTCCACAACCAAAACAACCAGCTCAGAGAACGAAACATCACCACAATCATCCACCTGAGCTACAAATTTTAACAAATTTTTAACAAATTTTAACATGAGAGTTTCACAGATGAGAAAACTACTCAAGTAATTAAATTCTTAAAAAAAAATATTTCACCAACTTTTTGTCGAATTCAGTGTCATGGGACGTAAATGAATAATTTCACTGTAAACATCTTCATATTTTTTCTTATTGAAACTTGTTAAAAAGTATTTCTAGTTGACATTTTCACCCGATATGAATATGTTGTCTGAGTAGTATTCTAATAGTAGTTGAGGATTTCCGAGTAAGAGATGAGATTGTGTAAATTTGTGCAGCTAGCATGTGCAGTTGGATTCAACTGATTGAAATATTTTACACGATCAATGTAGTTTTTGAAATGTTTATAATATTCCTTGTATTTGATCTATATGACAGTGTATTAAATTTTTTAGTAATTTTAAATTTCAGTCAAATAAATGACAAATATGTAGAGACTCTTTAACAGTATAAAGAATTATTTATGAAATAATAATTCTGTGAGGTGAATTTCTTCTTGTTAATAATCATTTGAATTCTATCTGATTATAATATTATATTTAGAACCTCCATCAGCTCCAGGCACACCAGAAGCAAGTGATATTGGCACAGATTCATGTCGAGTCAAATGGGAACCACCTAGTTCAGATGGTGGTGCTCGATTGACATTTTATCATTTAGAGAAAAGAGCAAATCTTAAAGGTAATTGGGTTAGAGCTTGTGCGGATAAATTGCCTATTTTGGTGAATGAAGTTAAATCTACCTATGTGACAAAAGTAACCGGGCTTGTACCAGATAACGTCTATGAATTTCGTGTAGCAGCTGAAAATGCTGATTTTATGGTTGGGGAATATTCGAATTCAAGTCACAGAATTTCAACTCAACTACCATTCTGTAAGTATCCATTTGTAATATTTACTGTTTTCTTTAATATAATAGAATCTGTCTATCAACATAGCTAACAACTTATAAAAAAAATGATGTTACCAATAGATTTGATAATTCTTTTAGTCAAGCAACCATGAGAGTGTTTTCTCTATGGCAAGAATAAGATCTTCTGAGTGCGATCAATACGATCAATCTCTACAGAAGCCATTAGGAAGATGTATCTATATTTCTCAGCTCAACATTGATGATAACTCATCCTTGATCGATGGTGTTACTGGAAGAAATAAAGCAGAAATAAATGTATGAAACTTCAAGAAACAAAATTTAGCAAAACCACTTATCAATTTACAAATCGTAAAAACCACATTGGCTAATTTCATAACTGACTAGTTTTTTTTTAATGACCATACTAAAACCTCTATGGAACATTGGTGGCCGTAAATTAAAAAAAAATTTTGATACAAACGTATAATGAATGTATATTACATACTATTGAATGACACTGAAATGATTTTAATGGTGTTTTAATATTGAAAACTTTATGAAAGTTGATTATTTACAAAAAATATATATTTAGGTGAATATTTTTTATTATCTCAACAACAACAACAACAACAACAAATAGCCTCAAAATGTATTCAATAAATTACAAACATTTATAATATAAACAAGAGACAGTTTTCAAAAGCTATAAAAAGAATAGAAAAATAACTTATAACTCGATATTTAACCAATACGGTTATAATAATAATTATTATTATTATTATTGCTACTATCATTAAAGACGTATAACTGTGAATGAAACAATCTTATCATGATAAATTGTTCATTGTACTGTTATGGGGATTGCTATTTTCCATTGAAATTATGAAGCAGTCATTGTTAGACTCACAAGCACGGAATGGTTGTTTCGTCCTGGTGCGGAACTCTTAAGAAGTGCTCGTCTATGATCCCTGCTTATAGGAATCAAACCCAGGACCGTCGGTCTCATGCGTGAATGACTAACATTTAAATCACTAAGCTGGTGTTATTACAGTGTTATCACAGTCTTACTTCAAACAATTCACCAAGTATTCACTCGTGACTAGGTTCGTAAGGAAATTCTCGCAGTTCTAGTGAGAAATCGCGACCAGTGGAGTCTAACCCTGTAGACAGTAACTACGGAAAATAATGGGTGAGGCGGTCCAAAATTCTTAGATCGATCAAAGTTAGACATTAACAGCGTTGGATGACGGGTCAGTGTTTTAGATGTTAAGCATTGGCGCGCAAGGCCTAAGGTCCTGGTTTGGGTCCCAGCGGCTCATTGATGAGCACTACTGAAGAGCCCCATACCAGGACAAGAAAGCCATCAAGTGGTTCTAAGTTCCTGATGGTTGTCTAACAATGAATGCTTCATGATTTCGTTAGAACATAACAAATTATAATAAAAGCCATAACTGATAACTTTTTTTTATGACAAAATTACATTTGAATTTATCTTGTTATTGTCACGATGATTACTTTAGTGATCTATTTTTTTTCAGCTGTACCTGGTAAACCTTCAAGACCTGAAATTAAAACTGTCACAGAAACAACTATTGGTTTGACTTGGAAAGCACCATACGATGATGGAGGAGATTCAGTGAAGAAATATATTGTTCAATATAAAGTGAGTTAAACTATAGAATTTATTGAAGTTTAAATGACTTTTTTTTCTCGCTCTGTTTACACGCTCTATATGTATGTAAATAATGTTTAATGATGAAGTAATGAATGTTCATCGCATTCCATTGACTAGTTGTAGTTATGCCATAGATTTTTTAGTACTTTCCTTATTCACACAATCATATAAATGTACTTTCAATTGGCAAAGGTAAATTTGCATTGGTTTTCAGGAGAACCAGACACTGCCCATGCATTAACACTTCAACGTGAACAGTACAGCTCAATCCTGTAGTAGCACAACCATACAGGTACCTGACACCCTGGTGCACTATTCAGACCATTTATATACACCAACACATACATATAGTGTTTACTTCCGATCCATGATCATGTCAATCAATATGTACAGCATGAAAATGCCAATTTGACCCATCTCGCTTGCATAGCTATCAAACTCATTATTATTCTCAATCTTGATATGCAATACAGCACCCATTACTTACTGTTACCTCCAATGGAGCATAGGCCGCCCACTAGTTTTCTCCAACCAACTCTGTCCTGGGCTTCCCTTTCTAGTTAATGGTTGCTCTGGTTGTAAGAAGAGGCATCGGCCCCGTGACTTCCGAGGGAACTCGGCTTTCATCACGAGATGTCATGATTCTTCTTCCAACTCCCAGGGCAGAGTTAAAATGGTTTGAATTATTTCTTCTGGTTAGCGTTTTTCGGCAAGTTAGTTTTTAGTTGGGATGTGGGCGCCAACCCCATGCCTAACCCCCTCCTCCTCTATCCGGGCTTGGGACCGGCAGTAGCCCCGAAGGGTCTGCAGGCGGAGTTAATATGGCACCCCAATCACAATGAACCTCGAGAATGCTGCAAGACAACCACCAGTATCAATGAAATTGGTCACACTGCGAACAACTTCGTATGTAGTCTATTAGCAAAACTTTCCAAAGTGATGCCAAACCAACCTCAATGTTCATAATGTACCTCTGATCTCATAGGAAACCTCCAGCTGTGTATAAGAATATAGCTTTATAGTTGTTGAAACTATTTTTAGTTTTTATTAGAATGTGTAATAATTACGTATCAGATGAATATAGAAACTTGTGAAAAGAAAAAAAAACGAATTCAATCATAACTGTACGATTTTGTATTAAACGTTTTTATGCAATAAAAACAACATGTAGTTTACTCTCGATGTCAGTTTTCACTCTAGGCAAATGACCTATGAAATTTCCTATTTCACATGATTTATTTTACTATAGAACATCTCTATTCTGGTTATTTGTTTCTGTTGTCATCTATAAGACATGCTCCTACAATATCAAGAGAAAATCATCAATATTATTGTTTTGCTGAGAAGAAAAGTGTTTACATCACTTTAACATTTAGATATGAAACAAATGGTCTAATATGAAGACAGAGAGTAAAAGCAGCCATAGAGAAAACATACAACGCTGCTAAACTGATTATCATTGAAAAGACCAAGCCCATGATTTCACATAGACCTAAACGTTGCTCGAATGATTACATCACATCCCATTGCATTTATCAATTTACATGTTTGTGTGGACACACATACATAGGGAGGAGTAATCGGACTTTGCAATCAAGGGTTATGGAACATGTACCTAAGTGGCTTCAAAATCAGTTAACGTCAGATGAGCCGATTAGCGTTGGAAATAGAAAACCATGTTCATCGACAGCAAAACACATAATTGAGACAGGGCATAAGATTGACATCAAGACAGCCTTCAAAACATTGTATAGAAATGTTGAAGGACGAATTTTGAGATTGATGGAGGCCTTGGCTATTAGAAAATTAGAACTCTCCTTATGTGTGCAGAAACAATTTTGTCATAACCTTGAATTTACCTTTAAGCCTAGAGTAATGTGACAATTTTCCTACCCTTTCTTATTCTTTCTACTTTACGTTAATTTTCACTGCCCTTCATTTACAATTATCACCTTATGTCCAGTTGAACTTTTATTTAATTGACCTATTATTAATCTCCATATAAAATGTCTTGACAAGTAAATATGTGACCACATTGTTCGAAGTGTATAGCGCAAATACATCACATAATTTCAGATCAATTACGTCTTCTCACTGTTCTATCAAAATTTACAAAAGGGACTAATTGTTTTAAATATTATCGTAATTCCTATCTTTATTGATGAGTGATGCCAACAACATAGACTAATCCATAATACCCACAACACATTCGTACATTGGTAGATTTTGACAGATACTGACAAATAAATCTTTAAATTGGCTGTCATTATTTTATACAGTGATTGTTTATTTTTTATTGCTTGAATTACCGAATAATTTATATTATTATCGAAATATTCAACTGCCCCCAAGATGAATAGCTTATTATGAACCTTCGACATTGATGCGAACATCATTAGTTTTACTGGGCATCAGACCATGTTTGGGTACCCCGTGAGGCGTATCTCTTTGGACCTTTGTTCAAATATCTCTTCACATTCCATCGTCCTTCATTTTTGGTGTGATTGACTTCGAGATTCTTATACAAGCAGAGGTTTCGGCTTTTAGCATTGTCATACATTGCATATGTGTGACATATTCACCATCATTATTTATCTTTTACGCACAGATTCTCTTGGGTGAATATCAATTTGTTTTAAATCATTCTTTGTATAATAATCGATAAGTTTTAAGAAACATGTTTTTGACTAGTGAATATGACAAATAACACATTATTGAAAAAAAACAAAGTAATTTTTACTAAAAAGACAATTTCATTTCAGTTTCTAGACTTCAAATTTCTACTATCCACAGTATGAATTAATTCACAATAACATTCTTTTTTAAGATGGAAATGTATATTACTGCTTATCAAATTTTACGATGAGTATTTCAATAAGAAATTAGCAATATATTTTGTAACCTTCAAAATACTAGTTGGTATTGATTATCGAAATTGTGTTGAATTAGGATTGTCTTATGCTATGGAGTACACTCCACTTCTTCTCATTTAACTAGTTTGATACTGCCTAAGCTAAAGTACTAAGGGTTGTTCAAGATCATGGATTAATTGTAGCTAGATATTCGCACCACTGGATGCAACCTCAGTTATCTAGAGGTCAAGCGTTCAAGCGCCAGACCGAAGGTCCTGGGTTCGGTTCCTACATACATACATACTGCATACATACTGCTGAGGTGCTCTTTACTAAGACATCCAATGCTTCTAGGTTTTTAACAGTGGTCTAAAAAAGATCACTTTAGGATTTCAGCTGTTAAAACATAAAAATGCTAACAGTGTAGTACATTTAGTTTGATTCATTTTATTCTTACATTTCTATATTTTTAAAATATTATCATCTAGACTATTTCATCCAATGAATGGAAAACAGTTAGCGAAATGCCAGTTGATCTAGAATTTACTGTAGCTCATTTACAATCCGATGAACAATATGAATTTCATGTAGCAGCTATCAATTCAGCTGGTCAAGGACCATGGTCAGATACATCAGAATCGTGTAATCCAGCTAAAGCTATTGGTATGTAAATAAGATGTTTGTTTCTCAAGATTGAGTTATCGATTATTTGATTTTATTTTCATTTATAAAACTTCCTTGATGTTATTGTCTAGCAGCGGAACCTGGAGTATACGTCGCGTTTTCATTTAAAAATACGGGGATTTATTAGACTTTATTGTGTGGTTAAAAAATTTATGGGCTAGTTGATTCAGGAAAGGACTATTTGTAGAAGATTTTCGTTAAATTTATGAGCAAACAAAAATGTCCAACATATGAAAGTATGTATAATGCTGCGAATTCCAAAACGGAACACTTGATAATCAAAAGGAATATTTTTTTGTTATGATATTCCTATCGGAGGAATTATAGCACTCTGTTAAGATGATTGCTTCGTTCGTAAATTATTCGTGAATTTCTCTCTTTCTCTCTCTATACAACATCATCAGAACCAAAATTCAAGGATACATTTTGTTGTGTACTAATCATGTATTCATTATTATTATTATTATTAATCCTAATCTATTTATTGAATAAATTTATTGGATTTTAGAATCATCTAAGCCGTGCTTAGTCAATCCTCTAAGTAATGTAACTGTATTAGTTGGTCAATCGGTTGAATTGAACTGTGATTTTCAATTAGGTGAACCGAAAGGAGATGTTACTTGGTAAGTGAATATAACAATGCAATAATTCTGCACATTCATCTTCAATAAAATATACTTCAGTAAACTTAATCAATTTTGATGATGCAAAAAAACTATACACTGCAGATTTTATTTAACAGCTTTGACAAAATATTAGTTTTTTTCGTTAAAGAGTTATGGATATGATTATTTGTCATGGAAATCATGAGTCAATCATTGTTAGATCACCGTTAGAAACGGGTGTTTCGTCCTGGGATGGGAATCATCAGCCGTGAGCTTCTTCGACTCCAACTGCTCGTAGGATTCGAACCCAGGACCTTCACTATTGCTCACGAACGGCTAATTTTTGGACTACTGGACCGGTATCCAAGGGTTTTAATGTCTACCGCTGATCAACCTAAGGATTTTGCACAACCTCACCCACTGTCTTTGGTAGTTACTGCCTACACCCGATAGGGTTCGGGTCGTGCGAGTAGCTGGAGTCGTAGATTCACACTGCTGACGAGTCGTATACCAGGAAAAGACGGCTGCCTAGTGTTCCCAGGTTTCTAATGGTAGTTTCAATAATCATATAATTTAAAAAGAAAGGTCACTCTGACAAAAATACAGAAAAAAAATAAAGATCATCAGAAGAGTAATATGATTTCCATTGGATGATAAATCAGTATTGTCAAGTGTGAAAGGTTTGAAATTTCATGTCCTTTTTAACTAATTCATGTATTCACCGTGTACAACTTTAAAATAGGATCACAAAGTCCAGGTTCAGATCAGTCTTAAGACCTATTTTCAGTTGTGTTTGATAATGAAGGAAGGTGGGTGTTTATTATCCTGTCTTATTGGGTCATCTGACTTATATTTAACCAACCTTGAAACAAACACAATTCTGATATGTTGTAGTGTAGAGCAAATAGGATTGATCATCGAGTATGGACAAACAGACACAGCCTACTAACTATTAAATATGTAATTTCATTTCCTCTCATTGATTTTTACTGTGGACTCACTTTGTGTGTCTGTTTGTAATTGTGTGTAGTATAAAGTATTGTCTGTCGCTCACTCTGGTTCTCTATTTCGGTTGTGAATAATGTACCTGATTTGATGTGATCTCGTCTCTGTGTGTAGTGCGCTGTTCGAGTATCCAATTCAGTGCCAGTATATAAATTCGATCATATAGTTAGTAAATATGTTTTAAAATACATTGAATAAATAAAGTATATCAGCACCACTCCCCGACCGTAGCTGCTACCTTGACGTGGTGGTCGGGTTTGCCTATCGTGATGACCCAACAGAGCTGTATTGGCTGGAACATATGTTCCTGAATTTTCTACCATGCCACGCAGGTCGATTGGAAAACGATGAGACTAAAAGCAGCTACTCAAGGTCTGAGGGCGAAGTCGTACTGCTGACTGCAGAGGGGTGTGACAGCAGTAAGGTGTTTCCCTCGGACAACCAGCATCTGCAGCGATGCTGCCCTCTCACAAGGAAGGAAGGGTTAGAAAAGGTCGACCCTAAACATGTCACACCTCACCCTACCTCACGGATTTCCGTCTCCTTGGGTAAGGGTGCCCACTAAGGGCTTTCAAGAGCGGAGCTAATACTAAAAAAACCTTTCATCAAAAGACCATGCGTGACCGGCCTCATGCAGTTGTCCCCTAGTCTCTGCGGTCACGCATCCAGGTCTCTAAGAGCGACACTAATCTACCTTCCTTTCAGGTCCCTCAAGGAACAACCTTCCACGGTGTGGGCAGCCGAGAAGTGACAACCGCCCTCATACCCGTAACAGCACGAGAGACCAAATTGGTCAAAATCAAATCAGATCAACACCACTCGTTATATCCAATTAGAGTAGAGTTCCTTACTATTTCCATAGTTAAATTATGTACATTATTTATGATTTTTGATCATTCATTAGTCTATTTAAAGTCATAATAGCAACATCTATTGCAATATAAATAAATGAATATAAAGAAAGCATTATTCATAATATTTTTTTTTTGTTAGGTTTAAAGATGGTAAACCAATAAGAAATCAAGTCAAATATTCAACAAGTTCATCATGGGAACGTAAAGCTAATTTGAAAATAAATCGTGCTAAATTAGAAGATGCTGGTTTATTTAGTTGTGTAGCAGAGAATCCATCTGGTAAAGCTGAAACAACATGTCGTGTAATTGTAGCTCAAAAACCTATTTTACAACTTGAATTAGATAAATCTGCATCAAATAATGTAACTGGTGCTTCAAGTAAATCCGATCATTTCACTGGTCGAGTTGGTGGTTGTTTAGTACTGAAAGCTACATGTGAAGCTTTTCCAGATTGTGAATCTATAGTATGGTTTATCAATGGTAAACCAGTGGATTCAAGTCTAGATTCAGAATTATTTTCTCGTGTAATAATTAATGATACACCTACAAGTCGAATTTCAAGTGGACCTAAACTTCAAGTTTCCACATTGACTATCAGTAATCTACAACTGTCAGATGCTGGTGAATATGGATGCAGTTCAGTAAATGAAGTAGGAGCTGCACAGTCAGCAATAAAATTAATTTTAAATGATCGTCCACAACCACCAATGTCTATTGAAGTAACTGAAGCTCGTGGTCAAGATTGGATTGAAGTTAAATGGGAAAGACCATCTAGTGATGGTGGCTCAAAATTAACACGTTATCTAATTGAACGTCGAGTGATTGCTATCACTTCAGATGATCGAACACCATCAATACGTGAAACAAATTGGTGTAATGCTGGTCAAACTGGACCATATGATGATCATTTACGCATTCAAAACTGTTTACCTGGAACAGTTTATTCTTTTCGTATTTTTGCAGAGAATGAAATTGGTATAAGTGATCCAACAGAAATTGAATCACCTTATCAGATGAAATCATATACAGGTAAAATATATGAAATGACATTGACAAAACCAGATTATATCAATCTAACTATAAAAATTTAACTGTATCGTGTATAAAGCTATAAATGTTTAACACATTTTACAATGTGGATCTACGATGGATCAATATGCTTTTATTAGTTAAACTATTTTTATATTTGATCACACATTTGTAAATTCTTGATACGTTTAGTCAGATTCAAGGAGTGACAAGTGTAGGGAAGTACGAAACAAAGTGCATTAACTATATTGACTTTAACGTACTGACTTATACGTATGGATTAGTATGTGTCCTTAATGTGACTCATTGACGTCTTTCTTGTAAAGCCTGTAGAATATTAGGAATAGGTGTTATTCATCTTGAAGACCATTTAAAAAGTGAGTGAATAAGTTGTTCTGCTTCCTGAGAAAGATTAAAACAGTAACCGAATATTAATAAACTGGTGTCATTTATATTGAGATAGTATTTACAGTTTATCCTGAAATCCTATCAGGAATAGATCGGAAAAAAAGATACTACAAAAGCCATATCAGTTCAGTAAGAAGATAGGGTGCTCATTTACATCTAAAAATCGTTTATTCGTTTAAGTCGACAATGGATTCAATCATGACTTCAGTTTTTACATGACAGCAACAGTTGTTTCGCACCTAGTTATCATCAACAGGGCGGTGAGTAATACAAACTGCACTGACATAAACTGTCAGTTGAGGGTTGAGTTAGTACATACACTTCAAATAATTAGTTAGTTTCATGCAATATACGAATGTATATCCTTTAAATAACTGAATCCAAGACTAATGGGATGACAATGAACATGTCTATTTATACGTTCGATAACAGAGTATCAAACTGACAATGAATTTTTTTTAAATATCGTGATTCCTTTTCTTTTTATTCCGGTTTAGATTTACCATTACCTCCAGTTCATGTCACAGCAGAACGTACATCACCAAGAGAAGCTAAAATTCAATGGCATCCACCTATTAATAATGATAACGATTCTATTCAAGGGTATATGGTTGAATTACGTGAAACACCAGATCCTAAAGGTCAATATACATCAAAATGGACACAAGCCAGTCCAAAATTAATACGATCTCTTACTACTTTAAAAGTTGATGATTTACATCCAGATATGTTTGTTCAATTCAGAGTTCGTGCCCGTAATACAGTTGGATTTAGTGAACCATCTGAACCATCTGATTGGATTGAGCCTGTTGTGAAAAGTAAGTTCATTTATATTCAATTTAATTGTGTCCTTTTTTTCGAAAAATAATTTTTTATTAGTATAAAGGAATTTGTGGAGAGTTTAGAATTCATATAGTTTTAATCAAGCGCTGATTCAAGTTAGACATTGATTGAAAATCTGAAATCTCTGGATGGCCTTATTTCGCTCCTTATTATATAGTGCTCCTCAGAAGTGTACATTTTATAATAGTACGAACCTTCGTAACTATTGGCTGAGTGAATTGTAAAAGCATTTGTCATAGCACTCTTTTAAAGGACAAGAAATATTTGTACTCGTTATAAACTGGATGAAGAACTGAAAAACGATAAAAGAAAATGTGTTAGAGGCAATGTCTATTTAGAAGGATACATAAATAAATTCTACTATAATCAGTCAATTTTCATAGCCTGTAAACTAAATATATCTAATACTTCTTTGACCAATACTAATCATTCGATATGAGAATTAACATATCACTTACATAACTAATAATAGCTTAAGCTAAAGAGATATACCTTTAATTGAAATCATGAAACTTGGTGATGAGTCCCATACTAAGACAAAACGAACGTTCGGTGCTTCTGCGTTTCTAATGTTTGCGATGACTATTTTCGTGAGGAAATTCTCGGAGTTCCGGTGAGAAGTCATGACTAGTGGAGTTCAATCCTGTTGGGTGTAGGCAGTAACTACCGAAGACGATGAATAAGGTTACGCAAAATCTTTAGACTGATCACAGTTAGACACTAATACCGTTGGATGGAGGCTGAATAGTCAAGAGGTTAAAAGTTCGCGCACAAAATCAAGTGTCCTGGATTCGAATCCTGCTAGTAGCAGCAGTGCATTGCTGATGAGTCCCATGCCATGATGAAACGTCTGTCCAGTGCTTCCAGGTTTATACTGATGGTCTAAGAATGATTGATTGATGATTTCAATGAAAATCCACATTCTTCACAACTTGATAATGCAAATTATGGAATTAAGTTAACATTTTAAAACAAACTATATCAAGCATGCGTTCATTATTTTCATTATTTTAAAAATTCTAACTTTTCATAGAACCCCGTGAAACTGTGGATGAATTATTACGTAAAAAAGATGACACTGTTAAATTATCTAAAGATGACAAATCACCTATAGATATTGTACAAGAAGTAATTGCCCTTAAAGAAGCCAGTCGTCCGAAAAAAACTATTGTTAAAGGTTAGTATAATTGTATTCTTTCTATCAGCTTTGTTCAATAAAACATCCAATATTATCAATGTCTTGACATAGTTTTGCATTCAATTTTTAAAAATTCTAGAAATTGTGAGTAATATATATAAGAAACAATTAATTTCATATTTTTCATCTTCTGTTCTAGATGCACCTCAACTACAACTTATTGGTGAGAATACATATCGTTTAAGACCAGGGAATAATTTACGTATCGGTGTACGTGTTGATTCTGGTTCAAAAGCTAATGTAGAACTCTTGACAGCAAGTGGACAACCATTAATTGGAAATGCACTTGGTCGAACTCGTATAGAACAATTTGGTGATGATTTCTATGTGAATTTACGTAATATCAATCTATCGGATGCAGGTACTTATTGTATAAAAGCAACAAATACAGCAGGTGAAAATAGTCAATTAATTCATTTAATTGTTCTCACTGAACCGCTTCCACCAAAATCTCCATTATTAGCTACAGTAGTTGAAAGTCCTAAAGAATACTCTGAAGGTGCAACAGTTGAATTAACCTGGGGACATTCACCATTACGTGATGGTGAATCATTAGAACTAACTTCACCAGTATTAGGTTATTGTGTTGAACGACGTGAAGGTCAACGTCGACAACAATTCAATTATCCTATTCGTTTGATTGGTGCAGATAAATTATCTGTAAGGATACCGGATTTGAAACCAGGAATTGAATATGTTTTTCGTGTCAGTTCATATAATGATGTAGGATCCAGTGAACCAACTTATTCAGAACCACTTGTTATTAAATCACCATATAGTAAGTGAAAAAAAATGAATAAAAAATTATTATTTTGATTGATAGTTAAATTATTCATATATTTTTCTCATAATCATTATCGGTCTTTATCAACCGCAACCAGGTTGTCTACACCTACCAACATGACTCAATTCAGTTGTCAGTGATTTCATGCATTTGTGCCATGTTTTGGTTTGGCAGCTGCTAGCTTTCTTCCAGCCTACCCCTACACCAGATGACATTGCTCCTCGGGATAGTCGGTGGTTGGGTATGCGTAACACCATGTCCCAACCGCCTCGTATATGGAATTACTGATACAGATTTTCTTGACGATGTTGAAATTAATAAAACTCACTCTCATATCAATTTACCTATATTTAAAAAGCATTTTCTAAACGTATTAGGCAAGTTAAATAAGGGGTTATAATAAATTAGAACTATCGTTGAGATGATGGAGAAGATTTGTAGCTCAGGTGGATGATTGTGGTGGTGGTGTTTGATTCTCTGAGCTGGATGTTTTGGTTGTGGAGCTTTAATTGTTCTTCTTCTGAACAACATCATCAGCACAAACTTCAGATAGAAGTGAAGCATTCGAAATTCTCCACATTTGACCTTTAGCTTGTTCTGATAACCTCGATCTTGATTGGTTGCTGTTGACCTCAAACCTGTCGTTGTTTGCACTTTTACACATTTGAAATCATCAATCAATCATTGTTAGACCACCACTAGAAACCTGGAAGCACTGGACGGCCGTTTCGTCCTAGTATGGGACTTTTGCACTTTTGTTTTGATTGTATCTCCCTTTTGATCTGTTTCTTGATCCTATGTCACCTATGATTTTCCTGATTGGTTGATAAGTTGGGTCACTGTCGATATGTTTGTTGACGGCTGATTAACCTGACTGCCGAGCTTCTAAAAATTCCCTAGTGTCCTTTGTCATTCCCCTACCCAGTATTTCCACATTGTTCCAGTCAAATGTGTGTCCATAATTGTCGGTGTGTATTGATATAAGCGAAGCGTTGTCGTTGTTGGTTATAATAAATGTAACCACTCTCACGTTTAATCAACTCGGATGAAGAACACGTTCTCAGCCCCACTGAAATAAATATTATCGTCTATCATAACAGATCGGAAAATAGGAAAGAGACTATTACCAGTTCAAGGTCACGTATATGTTGCCGCTCAGAAACCTTAAAAATTCGTAAAAATGTTATAATTATCATATATTAGTTGATGATTTGCATTTAGATCGGTGTTTAATGACAATTAGACGTTTGCGTTCGTTTGAAACAGATTTAAAGGTGAAATTTCTAGACGTACGAGCCACTCGTTCATTAGTCCTATAGACTTGGGAAATTAATTATATTGTTTATTTACATACAGTAATTTATTTCTAGTTCTCAGCTTAGTAAGAAAACAGATGACCTGATTCCATAAATACGACATCATTATCGACCGCATATCAGATGAAATAGTATTTGACATTACATGCCTCCACAATGTAACAGGACTGCAATCATTATAATGAAGTAACCATGATTATAATCAGTAATTCATCAAGGCTTTACAGTGAAACGGAAGTCGGTAGTTTCGAATTATATTCATCAAATCAGCATCGGTTACGTGTATCTAACTGCCAATCAAATGCCTATAAAAATCAACTAATAGGATCAGCACAATTTCCAACTAACTACTGTTCTCTCTATGAGAAAACTAGTCAAAATTCTGGAAAATCAATAACTATTGTTCATAGTTATTTTGGGGAAATACATGATAAAATGGGTTGAACAAGTGTCAACACTAATGTGCATCTATATGAATACAAAAAATAGTTTCATTTAGAATTGATCATAACACGAAAACGAGCTAGTTTTAAATGTTTTTCAAACGGTAAAATCATGGGCTTCGCTCATTAACAACACTTAGTAAACCATGGCTATGAGTCATCAACCATCTGGCTTTGGTGAACGATCCACCTCTATCATTCAAACACGGGTGAAAGACGGATATCCACAACTAATAGATAGACCTAATTTATTATATGCAGCGTACTTGCAGAAGCGTACCTTCATGTTGATGAGAGTATCGTCGACTGTTGACGAAGCCTTTTCATTCTGCATACATATTTAATATAATCTCTCTCCTTGCTATGACTATTCCATATAATTAAATGACATAAAGCTTGATTCTTATAAACTGGTAGCTGTCTGACTATCTCTTCTTCAGCTGGAAATCAACGTCAGCTAACATCTCTCGAAACATTCTCCTCTTCGCTGTTTCATCCAAATATATGAAACGACGTGACTGTGGTAATGAGATTTCTCGAAAGTTATTCCTTATCTGTTCTCATTCATATCCGACTGCAGCTTACTATGATCGAATTTTATATGTATTGTCAGCGATATTTGATTCTGAATGGTAATTTTTAACAAAAATATTAAGTAACGAAGTATTTCGGTCTACTAACGTTTAAACATAGTGGACTGACTTACTACAAAAAGTGTTGACATACGTGTTGTTAAGATGGTATGACCATAATTGGAACATACGAAGCCATGCTTTGTGTGACTTTCGTTAAATCAAGAAACAAGAATTATCAGTGATGTTACGTATGGCAATAGGAAAGTTCAGCTTGCCCTAATTATTCAAATTAAACCAGGCATCTACCACCCAGTTGATTTTATTTAGTTGAATATAGTGCGTACCAGTATGTCAAGCCCACGTGGTTTGTCCCAAACTTTCGACGTACCGATTAATCCATTCTCCTTGAGTTATTATTATTCACACATCTTTCGCCTAAGAATGATATACAGAAATGCGATGGAAAATTCATTTCATGGCATATTCAATTGTGTGTCTAAATCGGAGTCAGATTCCGGGCCACTAAAAGGTCTCTTAAGTAATGATCATTTTAAGTCATATCCTGTTGTGTGATGAGATCTTTTCGGACAGTTTTGGAGGTTTGCGTTTTTACACATTTGAAATCATCAATCGATCATTGTTAGACCACCGTTAGAAACCACCGTTGGATGCCGGCCTAGTGGTCTGTTGGCTAGGCGTCCGCACACAAAACCGAAGGTCCCTGGTTCGAATCCTGCGAGGTACAGGAGTCGTGGATGCGCACTGCTGATGAGTTCCATACCAGAGCGAAACGGCCGTCCAGTGCTTCCGAGTTTCTAACGGTGGTCTAACAATGTTTGATTGATGATTTCAAATGTGATAAGATCTTGTCTGAAACGTGAAAATGCATATTTAATAAAAGTAACAATAGTGTAACCATACTACTGTTCTGCTGAGTGTACTAAGTCTTGGACAGTTTTCCATATCTTATGGATTATTACAAGCAACATCTTGTTAAATTAGTGATAGCTGTTTTAGTCAATTAAAGTATGTATTCTTTTTAATTATTTGGCTAAGGTGTTCCTGATGCGCCCAAAGGTCCTCTAGTCTGTTCAGACCTTACAGATTCTTCATTGAAACTTACGTGGCTGCCACCTGAAGACAATGGTGGTCTTCCTGTGAAAAGATATTATATTGAAATGAAAGATGTTGGTAATCCTGCTGGATGGATACCTTTGGGCACTGTATCGGCTGATTCTACTTCTTATCTGGTCAGTGGGTTGCAGCAAGGATTCGCTTATCGATTTCGCGTGCGAGCTGCTAATGATGAAGGGCCTGGTGACTGGCTAGAAACAGACAAATCTATATCTTTCCGACGTCCAGTAACAAAACCATCACCGCCTGAAGGACCGTTGCGAATGTTACCAGATGGAGATAGAGCGGTTCGTTTAACCTGGAACGCTCCATTAGATGATGGTGGATCTCCAATTAAAGATTTCATAGTCGAAGTATGCCTCGATAGATCAGGAGAACATTGGCAACCAGTTGGTGAAGTGCGTGGATTGAACAAACGAATCGAAAATCTTATCGCAGATGGTATTTATAGTTTTCGTGTCAGTGCTCGTAATGAAGACGATAAAGTTGGTCCGCCGCTTTATTCAGAAATCTACAAACCAGGTGCGCCTATGACTCCACCTGATCGACCAGTTGGTCCGTTAAAAGCTACATGTATCGGGATCGGTCAAGTGAAATTGGAGTGGAAACCTCCAATTGTTGGTGGTCAAGGTGGTTGTGGAGTTCCTGATGAATATTTAATTGAACGCTATGAACAGAAGAAAGCGCGATGGGCTTACGTAACTCGTCAAAGCGCTTCAACTGAGACAAGTGTAGTAGTAAGTGATAATTCGATTTAATAATTGTATAGTTCAAATCGGAAATTCCCATGACTGTATTAATCTAATCATAAATTCATTTTGTCTAGATCTCTAGTTTGCAGCCGGGTTCTGAATGTCAGTTTCGTGTACGGGCTGAGAATAAGGCAGGATCAGGTCCTTTTCTCGAATCTGATCGTCCAATCACAATCATTAGTCCATTTAATCCACCGGGTCCACCTGAAGGTCCAATCAATATTTCAGAAGTACAAATGGGTGCTAGTCGAGCAGACTGTTCAGCTCGTATTTCTTGGCGACCTCCTTTAGACACAGGCGGCTTATCACTTATTCGTTATGTGTTACAAATGCGTTATGCTAACACCCCAGGTTGGCATAGAGTGACAGGGCCTCAACGAACAATCAGTACAGATGAAATAAGTGATAACTTGGATACTGGAAAAATAGATTTGGCTACTTCTTCACTTGTAACTGGTTTAATGCAAGGTCAACGCTACATTTTCCGAGTGGCTGCTGTTAATGAAGTTGGGACAGGTGCATTTTTAGAATCTGAAACATTCGAAATGCCCGAAGATGATAGTAAGTTGGAGTGATTCGTTGTTTGAAAAAATTTGCTTGTATAAAGTTATCTGAAGCATTAATTCAATCACTATTGCTAATGTTAGTACACTATGTTTTTAGACTTCTAGATAGGGAAGTATTTTTCTTGGTATAAATTTCTTTTTAGTATTTATTTGGATGTCTACACAGCCGATAATTTAACTCGATCGTTTATTGTCCCTGTCCTTCAATCTGATGGTTTTATAATGAATTGTATTAATTAAATGACGTAAAACGTTGTTTTTGCATGTAGAAAACACTTGTGGTGGTAAATAAATCCCTGAGACAATTAGTTTTGTAACTCTTCGACATTAGTTCTAAGCTCATAATTTTTTACTGGACAAACCCTATAGCTGAAGTCATTCGTTCAAGCATTTTAACCAGATCACGTTTGGGTACGTCCTGTTACACATCTCTTAGCTTAGATTATATACTCCTCGAAAAATAGACTGTTCTCAAAATTTATCTGCTATACCTTTTATGTTTGACTACTGGTTTGATCGTCTGTACGAATCTTCGTAAAAGAAAACGTTTCGAACCACAGTGTTCTTAAGGACTGTATATTCGTGGAATTTAAAAATTTATAGGTCACTGGAATTTTATCATGGATATCCTCAAAACATTGAAACTACCGGGCGAACATCGCCTACGTCAGTCATAGAATACTTTTTAAAAGTGGTAAATCGGTAGGTAATTTTTGTCAACTGACAGGATAATGACACATTTTACGCATTTCATTCTCCATCTATCTTGTCATGCTAGGCCGTCTGATTAAAAAATAAGTGAGAAAAAAGCTGGTTACAACCAGACCAAAATAATATGGCTAGAATTCGTAAATAAGGTTGGTTTAAGCGGCATTAGAAAGTGTAGGTTTCAATGTTTCGGAACTTACAAGATAACCGTTATTTGTAGGACTATCGATGTTTAAATGACATAGCACAAAACTAGTGACAATATCATAAACATGCGCATTGTGTATCTTCCACTTCTTAAAAGATAGTGTAATTTTATACTTCACTTTTTGACTTATTTTCTTTTCTTGACATTACTCAACTAATAATAAAGTTGTCTTTTTCCAAGTGATGTGACAGTTTAAAAGGGAGACAGGCTCCGTATTGTTTATGTGTCCATTTATTGCTATAAAAACGTTCATTTCCATTAAATTTATGGATTTTCGTACTTAATAATTTACGCCTTTTACTCCTCGTGAAGCGTAGGCCATCGAATAGGATACTCCAACTGACCAGGTCCTACGCTCACTTTTCCAGTTGTTCCCAAGTGCTATTCATTCTTTTCATAACTCTCTCCAATTCTCGGCGCAGTGTGTTCTTTTGTCTAACTCTTTCCGTTTTGGCCTTGAAGATTCCAAGTTAGGACTTGCCTCACGACTCAGCTGAGTGATTTCGGTAATGTGTGTCCTGTCCACCTCCAGCACTTTTTCTTAATTCTTGAGGTGGAAGCTGCTGGTTTGTTCTCTGCCACAGTAGATTGTTGTTGATGGTATCTTGTCAACAACTGTTTACTAATACCATTATCTTTCGGATGGTGTCTTTCGAAGTACTCCAAGTTTCCTCTCCATCCAACAGAACTTGTCCCGACGTCCATATTGAAAATTCTGATATTGATGTGGATTGATAGGTTCTAGATGTTTTTCAATTTTAAAAGTACTGAACCTTTTTTGTAAATATCTGCATTCTTATATATAACCACATTTTCAACAGGCTGTAAACCCAAAGCAGATTGGGTTCGTATTGCTGGAAAATCTGCTGACAGTGTTACAGTAGAATGGCTTGTACCTCACGATTGTCGTCATGATCATGGACCTAATCGAGCTCATCATTTAGCTATTGATGGTTTTCGTGTATATGTTCGGCCAGCAACAACATCTCAACCAAGCGCTACATCTCAATGGCAAAAAGTTGCTGATTTAGACCATTATCTTAATCGTTTGGTTGTAGGGAATTTGAAATCAAACCAGTTTTATTATTTTGGCGTGGCAGCTGTGAATCAATCAGGTCAAGGTGAAATCATTTCTACTAAAGAGCCTGTTTGTCCAGAAGCTATCACAAGTTAGTATTCATTTTTATCCCTCATTAAGAATTACTTTTTAAACTATTCACTGTACTCTAAAATGTAGTGAACAAAACATACATAAAACTGTTTTACCTCAATTTTCCACCTTTGTTTTATCTATCTACTAAACAGACATTCCGAGTGCGGTGATCATGTTAAGAACAATAATACTGTAGACGTTATTCGTCTACTAGATCATTTTTTCTTTCCACGATTTGCATTAATTCCTAACAAGTTTAGCAAAGAAAATAAATATTTTGTCAGATGAATGTATTGAAACGGTGCACAAAATAAAAATGATGACATGTTAAAATTTCTATCCATAATGCTACACTAATGCATATTAGTGTTACATTATAGACTTTGAACAGGGGTATAACGATCAAGTAGATAGATAGATATATAGCACTAATTACAAAAAATATTGAAAATTCGCAATCAAATGTTTGTTCTAATATCTTGTGGTATGTCACAAAAGTTTATTGTACAAACAGAAATATAGACAACTTGTCAACTGGTTCTTGAATGATTTCAACTTTCATGATAATTTAATAACTCATTCTAGAATCCGATGGATTTAATTTAAATTATTAGGCTTGTCAATTATTCATATAAGGAAAATTGATAAGATGATTACAAAAATTAATAGTCTTATATTGTTGACATTCAGTTCTCAAATCTTGATTTGAAGACATTTTTAGTAGTTCGGAATCCGACTCCGATTCAGACACACAATTGAATATGCCATGAAATGAATTTTTCATCGCATTTCTGTATATCATTCTTAGGTGAACCCCGTTTGTGCAACAGCGGTAAGTAGAAGCACAATTAGGTCTATTTTGAATGGATTTATTTCACACATTCGCGTAAGCAGACAGACAATAGATTGTGAAGTGTAAAAGTGAAGAGATGAAGAGGAGAAGGTGAGTAGGCTCATTCAATTTACTAAGAAATGACTAATTATTTCATATTCAGATCAAAGTGAGCTAGACATATGATAAGCGAAGCACGTTATTCATATGGGCATTCAAATAAAACCAATCAGGCGACTAATTGACAAGGTCGAAAGATGTGTGAATAATAGTAACTCAAGGAGAATGGATTAATTAATCTGTCCAATAGCTGGGACTTGCCGTGCTGGCTAGAAACCTTAGTATAAGTGCACACTAACACGTCAAACATTGAATTGCAAAACATTCCATTTGACAGACTCTCACAAATGTTTCTGTCATGTTGTGATAACTTTTATGTCTCTTAACTATTAAACGACTAACTGAACTGTTTCACAAAGTGATTAATTTTTTTCAAAATTTATTATAACTTTTTATTTAGTTTGTTGTAATTTCTTTTACAGCTGTACCAAGTCAACCGATAGGACCATTAGAAGTGTCTGATATAACCGATAATAGTTGTCGATTATCATGGTTAAGTCCTGCAAGTGATGGTGGCAGTCCGATTTTAGGTTATAGAATATATAAACGTGAAATGTATCGACGTAGTTGGCAAGAAATTGGACGTATAACTGAATTGGCTGGGTTGACTAGTTCAAGACAATTACAATTTCAAGTGCAATATTTAATGCACGGGACTGCTTATGAATTTCGTGTTGTCGCTGAAAATAAGAATGGTTTATCTGAACCATTAGATACACAAGCACAAGTGCATCCAGCTAAACAGACAAGTAAAGTTTTTAATAATATGTAGTAAATTTTTTTAATCAAAATCAGGTTTACTTATTAGATTCAATAAAACTAACGTACGTGCCCAAGTTCGATTAAGGTCAGCAAACTCTTAGACTCCTGGAATGTTTTTATGTACAAATACATATAAATAATAAACAGTCCCACAATAAATAGTAATTAACAAGTTAAGAAACATACATTAGGGTGATGAACCTAGAAACAACTTTGATAGTCTTCTAAATGAACGAAGGATCTGAATTTATCATAACCCCAGAGTAACTACGCCGCAAATTAATCGTATAGGAAATGGTGCAAACTACGAGAAGGATGCTTTACTCCAAGATTAGTTTATGTACAGAAAGATGAGGGTATTCACAGAGGTACACATGACCTTAGACTTCTCAAAGGTTAAATAATCATACTAAATACAGTATCGCTATGGCTAAATATCCAATCAGAATCCTGGCACGTGGTTCTGCATTTTCCAGACGTTCCTACGTAGATTCTGTTCAGTGATGAGTTGAGGAAATGTTTCCTGGTGTTTCTGAGCCTCTACAGACTCTTCTGAACTTTCTTCCGGGGCTCCCTTACAAATTCGTAGCATAGACAAACATAAAATGACCAGTCTAGTAATGACCTTGATACATAACAAATGTATCAACCAATAAGAGAACCACTGAGATCAGGAACCGATCAATGTGAGACCATTGAAAACATGGAACATAGATTCATCCATGATTTCAATGAAGCTCAATAATTTCCACAACTATATACTCACAAGTGAACCGTTAATTTACAATAAACCAATGAATTACAAAAAATAATATTGTATGATAAAAAGTTGATGAGTTCTGTTTCATTTAACTCACTTAACAATTAAGATCATATTCCAAGAAAACAACACATGAAACGGATACAAGTGTATAACTAGGTTAATATCATTACAATTATTTCTTGCGAGCACTTATATAAGTGTAGCAGTACTCTGAGATAACATCTCCACAGTCTTATTGATCGAATTCAATTAAGTAGCAATTTAACCACTAGTCTAATTGAGTCGATGTTGCACGCACTACGTTCAAATAGTTAACACTTGAAGGCAGCTGGCAAGAGATTCTGGAGTCAGGTTTCGACAGTGCTTGACCAGCACTAAACACAGATAATATTCGACAGCATTCAATGATCAATCAATGTAAATATTTCAGTCATACAGGAAGTTAGTCTCAAAGATAATAACTTGAGAGTAAACTCGTAGGTACTGAAGCCGGATGATGCAAGTCCAGATCTCATAGGGAATGCTAGTTCGCTCATAATCCCAGGTGTACACTGAGATGAAAAGTTCTCACAAGCACAAAATCTAGTTTCAGGCTCTCGTGTCTACTAACTCCAACTAATTAAATTTGTATGTTATCAGTGTGAGATTTGAATGGATTATCATAACTTCGAAAGATAAATTTGAGTTTTTCAGGCTTTCTTTTCTACTGAGCCTCATAGGTTTTAAACGAATATCAGACTAATTAGCTACTTGCTTTGCTTTATAACTAGAAACTAGAATCTTAGTTATCATTTACAGAAATATAAGTATTACTTTATAAAGCTATTGGTCATGTGGTGACTAGACTTTTGTTTATTTTATAGGTGTTCCAGGCCCACCGAGAGGACCATTACGTGTGCGTGAAGTTCCTGGTAGTATTGGAACACTTGAATTGACTTGGTCACCACCATATGAATTAGGAGGATTGCCTGTTCTTGGCTATCAACTAGAAATACGTCAAGGACGTTCATTTAACTGGAAACCATATCCCTCACCTAACGAACTTGTTGCCTGTGGAGCTGAAAATAAATTTCAACCGTCGAATATTATTACGGATATACAACCAAATAAAGAGTACTTTTTCCGTGTATCAGCTGTGAATAAGGAAGGGGTTGGCTTACCACTTACGGCTGATGATAGTTATGTAAAAAATATCAATTTAGTTCCACCGAAACTTGTAATGGGTCGTCGTATTTCTCCTGATGAAGCTGAAAACCAAAGTCAAGTGAAACCCATATTACAAGTTTCATGGGAATGGACTCCATTAATAGCACATGAACCAAAGCCAATTGGTTTTCAAGTGGAACGACTGGATATAGAATCTCGAAATGGGAAATGGGAATCAATTGATTTTGTTCCCATCAATGATCAAACACAAACAAGTTATATTCACCAATCCGTTTCACCAAGTCATAATAATAGTTATAAGTTTCGAGTATCTACTGTATACAATGAAGGTGCCAGTCAACCAGTTGAAACGGGTGTTGTGTTAGCTAGTCCACCAACAATAGGACGACCAGATTCGAAGACACCTGCTATCTACATACCTCCTGTTCCATCTGTTTTGCTCAGATCTGATAGCAAGCTTGGTTATGAGCTTGAATGGGAGGCTCCAGAAGGTCAAGGTGCTGAAGATATTAGAGGATATACATTAGAAGATTGGGATTCAAAGAAACAGAGGTGGGAACCATTAATGGAGATCCCAGTAAGTGCGCCTCGACAGTTATCGTTGGCTGCACCATATGCACCTGACAAGGATTATAAGATGAGAATTATCAGCCATGGAAAAATTGGAAAGTCTATCCCCACAGAATTCGGACTACATCGGAGTCCAGTCGAGTTGACCTCATCTAGGCCTCCATCTAGATCATGGACAACACTACCAAGTACATCAGGTCGTCCGATTTCCACGGTATCTCGTGATAAAACTGAGCCACGAGCAGATATTGATGAAGACTTTGATTTGGAGCTGGCCATGATTACGGGAGTCGAAACTGGTTCTGATGAAGTAAATGAGTTTATTCGTTCTAGGCGTCAGATGGTTCAAGATATGACTCAACGCATGATTACGCCATCATCCTTAGGAAGACTTAGTTCATTTGAAAAGGGAAAACTGGACCGAGATCTCACAGAAAGTTCATTATATTCAACTGGAAGGTTGACTGGCCTATCACGTATTTCATCCCCAGCCGGCTTTCTTATTTCAGATCAACTAAGGGGAGAAATAGTAGGTCCAACATCTGTTCATCTCATATGGCCTGAACCAAGTGGATTGTTAGCTTCAGATAAAATAGCCTCTTATGACATTCAGAAGTGGGAACCTGCTCATTTTAAATGGGTTTCTGTAGCTAAGGCTCCATCTAAAGTTACAGATTATACTGTAACTGGTCTTCGATCGACTGATGAAAATGGATGGTGGTTCCGTGTTGTTCCTTTAGGCCGTGATGCAGAATCGATTGGGACACCATACCAAATGGCTAAACCTCTTTATCCAAGATCTCAACATGCTACAGTTCCTTCTTCTGTTTGGGGTGTAGAAATTTCTGCTGCTTTCGGTTTACATAAGATAGATCAACGTACAATTCAAATTAACTGGATGAAACCTAGTAATGATGGTGGTTCTGATATACTTGGTTATCGTTTACTAATTTATGATGCTGATACTGGTGATGATCAAGAGATAATTGTTTCTCCAAAGTTTTTAACAGCTAAAATTGACTCTTTAGAAGCTTTTCATGTTTATAGGATTACAATTACAGCATTTAATCGTATTGGTGATTCATTACCAGTTACTTCAACTGTACCATTACATCGTGAAACACCTGGTCTACCTTCATTACCTTTACCACCTAGTGATTTCCGAGCTGTTTTAACAGATCATTTTAATAAAGAATATTCCAGTTGTATCTTATCATGGAAACCTCCATCGTCAGTTTCATCATCACCTGTAGATTTTTATGTCATTGAAAAATGGAGTTCACAATCTAAACAATGGATTCCATTTAAAAAAGTTCCTTATGATGTGTATGAAATTGAAATTACGCACTTACTTGATGATGTGGAGTATGGTTTTAGAATAAGATCGCAAAATGTCACTGGATTAAGTGAACCATTATGCCTAAACACTCACATCCGACCAAATTTAGCTAAAGAAAAAGATACTAAAGCGTTGCCACCGCCAGCTCCTGGAGGCCCATTAGAAATAAAGCAACTTCAGACTCATCAAACTGTATCAAAGTTAAAAGAAGTAACAGAGACTGCTAATCGTGTGATGGAATTATGCTGGAGTCAACCTAGCTTCCTAATGGATGATGTAGGTCCAGTTAGAGGTTATGTTGTTGAAGCTAGAAGAAGAGGTCTAGAAAACTGGGCTTTACTCGGTCGACTACCTGCTACAAGCGACAGACATTGGAATATTGTATTCGGTCCTCAAACTGGCGATTATCGGATTCCGACCCAACCTCTCTCTCGTCCAGCCTCAGCTCTTACCGACTATCCTGAAAAACGGGATATTAGCTTACCACAACTCTTTTCCAAAAGCCATACGTCTGCATCAATGTTACCAGGAGAACCAAAAGACTATGAATTTCGTTTGTATTCCGAAAATGAATTCGGAGTAAGTGAACCAATATATTTAAGGCCCGAACTTAGAAGTCCTTCTTCAATTTCTAAACCCACCTTTGATAGGCATTCAGCTCTTGACTACTACGAGCTACCACTGCACTTACCACCTCCGAGAGGACCAATTCGAATAGAAACCAGACCCAGGTCTTCCTTGTATTATGAAAGACCTCAGAGAGATAAAGATGTCACGCCGGAAGATTTAATATTGCATTGGAAGCCTCCTTATGATACATCTAATATTTCTGGATACGAAGTGGTTTGTCGTACGCCATATGAAATGAAATGGCAACCTATAGGTAAAACAGATTTATACGAGACAAGTTTAAAAATACCAAGTTCATTGCTAAGTGATTTTCCACCAACTGTACATGTTGGTGTCCGTTCTGTTGGTGATTATATACCTGGAATGGCTGAACGTTCGTACTCTGAAACAATTGAAGAAGTCTTGTCCGTTCCAAAAAGTATATTTACGTCATCGTCTTACGAACCTAAACCTTACAAAATAGAGAAAGATGAATTTGGTCTACGGGCTCCTTTAGATGTTCGTGCCAGTGTTTTCAAATACACCGCTGAAAAAGACAGTCCTGAAGAAGTAGCAGTAGCATGGCGCCCACCCAGTGTAAAATCAGTGGAAAAACGTGGTTTAGAAAGCTTTCCAGATTCTTATTTAGTTTTGACTAGGGAGTTGGGCCATTCTGATTGGAAAGAAATCCAAACTATTCCTAGCAATATCACTAATACTCATATTCGATCATCTTTACTACCACAAGGTCGAGATATATATATTGGTGTGGCTCCTGTTCGCGGTGACCAAATCGGACCAATTATGTCTACTTTAGATACAATAAAGTTATCGGAACCTGCAAGCCCACGGAGATTCTCCTCAAGAAGCTCTTTACCATTCATTTCAGCTGAGCCACTGACTGTTTTACCAGAGGGACCGGATGCAATACGAGTTCAATGGAAACCTACAGAAGCGTTAATTGGTAAATTACCTCACAAAGGAATTTCGGACTATCGATTAGAAATGAGACGTCCAAATGAAATGGACTGGAAACCTATTGGAATACCAAAATATCTGGATTTGATGGAGGGGACGCTACCGATTTCAAGTCCAGTAGAATATAGACTGGATAATCTTAAACCAGGTGAACGTGTTGAATTACGTGTAGCTACTCGATCAAGTCATTTAGCCCCATCGATTCCTATAACTGATACCTTATTGTATCAGTTCATTCCTCCTTACGGTAAGATTTGTGTTTCATATAATTTGTTTGCACTTTTAGTTTTATATACAAACTAGTTTGTATCAGCTTCTTTAGTTAATTGGTATCATTCAAAATATTAGTCCCGGACATACAAATAAACTAAAAAATGTTTTTCACTACATATGATCATCATTAAAAAAATTATAGGAAATTGATGGGCAGTAAATGGGATTGTTACACTAATTTCAGAAATACTCATTTTTCAATGGACTTATGTCTAAAACAAAATAAATTTTTCAGATCAATTACATCTTCTCACTGTTCTATCAAAATACACTTTGTCAGATCACATTCCAACAGAGGATTTGAATCGAATAGTACTGATTACAGTTTTCAAAAATAAATTACCAGAAATCAAATTGGTTAAAATAAAAGGTTTATAAATCGATCCCTAATTATTAAAATCCATAATTAACTACCTCACTCGCAATTTAGGTCACTGCTTATGAAGCAAACTTCAAAAAATCCATTTAAACCTCAGTTATTGGTGACTACATCATGGTCATTCATCCAAGTGGCTTTTTAAGGACTTTATATAAGTGGATTGAAGTTAAGTAAATGAACTACCAAATTACAACTCCATGGATTATTGATTATCCAAATTTTATCTGAAGCCTGAGGCTTTCTTGTTCAATCCTGTGTTGTATCATGATTGAGTACTGTCAATGAGTTCTGAACTAGAATGAACACAGCTTCTCAATGATCAACGTTCTCTAATGTGTTGCTTTTTTTTTGCAAATCAGATTAGTTTGTGATAAAAATCACTTCCGAATCGCGCACACAGTCACTTGAATCAAGATAACGTCAAACAAAAGATTGAAATATAACTTCATAATACCCTTTAAGATTACGTGAAACAAACGATAGATATCTTGTAGTCATCTTCGAACAGCAACCGTCTACTTTTGCTTTCTGTTAACATTTTTCTCACACTCGACACATCTAAACTTCATTAGCCATTGCTTCTCACTGCACCTCTTAGAATTATCACATGATTATTGTTAGTTGGTTAATATAAGGAATGGTGGTGTCAACTGTAGCATATTTTATATTTTGTATCACGGATTGATTTCAATAATCTTCACAGACTACTCATACTGTAAGGATAAATGACTATGACAAAAAATATTATCATAGCAAATTAATCACTTCAAAATTACCTTTCTTTCTAAATAAGTCTTTCGATGACATTATGAAACTCATCTAATAGTTCATTACAAATGGCTGGAAGTAAATAAGTCATTTCATCGTTGATTTAATGCTTAAGATCATCAGATTTAAACTTCCGTGATTAGCGTGTCTGTCAGTTAAACTATGGCAACAAGTCATTTTTTCCATACATAAATTTGTTAGAAAATAATAAAAAACAACAGTAATTAATCAAATCTCCTTCTGTGATATTGTATCTTTGTTAACAGATGTACCTTCAAAACCCAGAGGGCCATTAATGATTGATATATTGCCTACCTATTCTCCAATATATTCAAGACGACCATCATCTAGTCTGGAAAGGATTGAATCTCCTCTGTCATTCCCAAGACGTACAAGCACACATTTAGACTCAAAAAGTATTCAACTTAAGTGGCATGCTCCCCTGGACACAGGTGGTTTACCTGTCACAGAATATGTGATAGAACGTCGTGGAGGTCCGGTGAGAAGTACATCAAATGAATGGATACCCGTACTATCTGTTTCAGGAGAGACGACTTCAGCTGTGATTCCGTTTCCAGGTACTCTAACTAACGTTCAGCCTTATTTTTATCGTGTTCGAGCAGTCAACCGAATGGGTGCAAGCAGTCCATTAGAAACTTTAAGACCACTGGATTCTGAAACAGCAATGATAGATCAACTCAGTAGACCTTCTTCACGTGCTAGTTACCGACCATTGCCACCCTCTGCACCAGTTGGACCCCTACGATCAGAATTTCTTCCCTTTGATTCAGGTCTTCATCTAGAATGGCAGCATCCTCAAAAGAGTTCTTACAAATTAGATGAGTCACCGTCGATGCCGTCCGCATACGTCATCGAAGCTACTGAAGCTAGTAGGCCAGATGCTCCTTGGATCGAAGTGGGCCGTGTTCCTGGCACAGTAACATCGGCTGATGTCCGAATTTTGCCAACATCATATAGAAGAGGGTCGATAGAGACTCCAATTACGTCAAGTGCTTACCACGTACCCCCTACTCTTCTTTATCGAATAAGGGGTGAAAACGAGTTTGGATTAAGTGCACCTCTTGTAACAAGAATCGAACCACCTAGTCGTTCAGCTTATGAATCTACACCTGGGTTTGAGTATCCACGGTTAAGTTCTGGTCGCCTTGAAACGCGTCTGCTCCCAATGCTATCGGAATCCCAATTACCTCAGATTGAATTACGCTGGCCCCCTGTAGCTCCAGAATACAGACGACAAAGTTTGCTATCTACTGATGGTCGACTAATAACCCCTCCTGTAGCATCAGATATAAGTTACCTTGTTCAAGTCAGAAAAGCTGAAGATATGGGATGGCAGACATTAGCCAACATACCATACGGTCAAGAAACATTCACTTATCACCCTAAAATCGAAAAAATACCCCATCGACCACGGTCTAGTGTGGGCTCAGTTTACAAACAAGAAGAAAGACCAATATTCGAAGGCTACCAGTTTCGTGTAGCCCCAAGGAGTCATTTTGGTGTTGGGAGATTCATAGAATCAGATATAGTCAGCTGGAGTCCTTCCCATTTACAAGCTGGTGATTACAGGACAGTAAGCTTGCCAGGACCCATCTCAATGCAATGTATGGTTCCATCTGTTCCTCAGCCAATAATACCTTCTCCTGAGCGTTTCCATTTGGTTGATGTGTCTACCGAGTCAGCTGGTGAACGTATCGAAAACAAATTGGGAAGCGTAACACTATCATGGCATCCTCCAGTGGGCATGTCTCCCACCTTACGCTCCACTGCAGATTTCATCGTAGAATCATGGCGTCCTGATAAACAAGAATGGTGGCCTGTAGCACGACAACCAGCTGCTATCAGTGCTGAATCTGTACCGGGTAGGTATGAAATAAGCGTGAATCGCCTACCACTCGGACAAACTTATCATTTCCGCGTTCTAACAGAAACAAGAGATGGTCTAAGTGAACCAGTGATTCTTCCGCAACCTGTTTTTTTGCCACAGTTGGATATAGAAAAGAAAAGTAAGCCATCTTCTTATTAGAATAAAATGTTTTTGAGTAGATTAATGGACGATTATTTGATCATAGATTTTATCACCGAACTTTAGAGAATGAAACGTAAGTGCAAAAATAAGCTCCACTATTACTCATAGTTGAACCAATTCCAAATTCCATGAGAACTAGTCAAATGAATATGTTGTGTATACATTTTTATATAGCATACTTTATTTATGTTTTCAGCATTTATGTCTCTCATGACAATCGATTGAATTCCTTATAACAACAATACTTTTTTGCTTACTGACATGTGTTACCCCTAATAGAGCCATAGGTCGCCGACCAGCATTCTCTAATCCACTCTGTCCTGGGCCTTCCTTTCTAGTTCAGTCCAACTGCTGTTGATCCTTCTCCTGTCTGTCTCCAATGCTCGGTGTAATATGTTCTTTGGAATTCCTCTTTTCTTTTGGCCTTGAAGATTCCTAATAAGGGCTTACCATATGACGCAGTTGGGTGTTTTCCTCAATGTTTGTCCCATCCACTTCTAGCTCTCCTCCCCGATTTCTACCTCCGCTAAAGGAATCTAGTTTGTTCTCTCCTACACTAGGTTGCTGTTGATGGAGTCGTAACAACAACATACAAATACAGTATTATCGAAATATTTAAAAATTGTAACAAATAATCAAGAACGCAAACTTGGATGATTCATGCTTACTTTTCATGAAACAAAAGAAGATTGTGGTTGATTTATTTGGTTGTTTAAAGTTATCATAGTCAAAGTTAACTGACTAAATAAAATGTTACTCATTCAACTGATTACTTTGAAGTCTACCCAAAATTATTTGTATGGATTCAAAAAAGTATCTTGTCAAAGCCTGTTCAATAACATAGTTGTTAAAATTCAAAGCCCTAGAGTAGATTTTCATGATGCTTTAACATTTCAAACGAATTGTATGAAGGTTTTGACATGATGAATGTTTCATTTCATTTTATATTGAAGCAGCTAGTCATGATCACTAGATGGAAGTAATCGATTTGTAGTTCGACATTGACCTGATCAAAAACAATACAGCCATCAATAATTGATTGGATTCCATTTGTTATTGATAGCTCTATACATTTCATGATTTGAAACAGTTTGTAAGAAAATTGTTTATATTTAACATCTAATTACATTTTTAAACAAATTTATTCAATCATAAACCTTTGCATGTAGAAATTGAGATCTCAAATCTATGGTCAATATTACACCCGATAATAAGCCAAGCAATTAATAATTATAGCAATCTACTGAAAAGTTGTGCACAGTTCATTTGATAACGTTTCTTCACATCTGATCTAGTAATTAGAGATAAAATTAACATTTTATGTTATAATATTAACTGTGACTTGACAATGTAAAGTGTTGTTTATTAAAAGTAACTATTTTCTGAAATAATGTATTCACAATAAATCCTTTTCTATTGCATAAACAGCAATACCAGCTCCACCTGCTCATCTTAGAGTGTCACTATTAACCGGCAGTACTAAAGGTGCTTTATTAACATGGCTTCCACCATCAACAGTATCATTCTCAGGTAGACGAAGCAGTCTGTCATTACGTTGTCCTCCAACCGGATATGTATTAGAATATTGTACATTGCCATCTACATCGAATGAACCGACTACTTGGAAACGTTTATCTCTATTAAATGCTTGGGAAACATCTTATCAAGCAACTGATTTACAACCTGATACTAAATATCTATTTCGTATAATGTCCTATGGACAAATCCCTAGTTCAGCACGTTCTATAACACCATCAAGGCTTGGAAGAACTAGTCGAACTTCAATTGATTCAAGTGTCCTTAGTGAAGCAATCCATTCGGAAATATTTGAAATACCAAGTAAAGCAAGTAAGTTTACATAAGCATTTTAGTATAATTTTCTACATAAATGATCTTTGAGTATATAAATTATATCAGAAGTATTCACTGTCATTGCTGTGTGTAAGTTAGACAAAATATGTGGAAAAGTATGGAATATCATCGAATTTATTAGTTGAAAATCAAGTCATCGATTTCTAGCAGTTAACTCTATTACACGTTTACGTGAGTAGGTTGGAAGAAAACTAGGGGCGGCCATACCAAAACATGGCACAAATCCATGAAGTCATTAACAACTGAACTGAGCCATCTTGCTAAGTGTAGACTACCTGGTTGAGGTCCGCGAGACAATAGTAACTGATGGTTAGAGACTTCGATTGACATGGTTCACAATCGTCTGCAGTGGCGTAGGTGCATCCACTGCTTGTCATCTCTGAAATCCTAATCTTCTGAATTCCTCATGATCTTTTGTTTCATTTAAAGTTTATTTCACTGGATTATCCTTCTTGGATGATTTATTCGAACCCTAATCTTTTCGATTACTGCTCATACTTCTACTGCCTATACTACTACTACTACTACTACCAGAATTGAATGAACAATTTGATCTCTGTGTGCTAATGTGATATAGAAACTTAAACTGATATACGTACAAAACAAGTTCTTCGTTGTAGCCGACTGACTGACATGAACAAGAAAATAATTTTATCTAAACTAATTTGAAATCAATTATCAATCTTACAGTATAATAGTTCATCGAAAAGTTTAAATTGTTACAATGCATCAATCGTTTAAAATAATCAATTAAATAACTATTATATAATGAGAAATACAGAATTGAACTGTTCAGACTGCTAGTAGTGTTAGGATCAGTCTACTTGACTACATGTAACATCACTGAACTATCCAGCGTATTTTTGAACAAGAACCATATATTATAAACCTGAACTAATACACAATACAAAATACGTTGAGTTCAATTTTCAATAATGATTATGAATATACACTAATGCATAAAAGTAATAATTTCAAACGGATAACACACAACTTTTCAATGGAGGTTGATTTTTTCAATTTACTAAAACTTGAAAACTGGTTTATCAATCTACTAAATGACAAAATTCCTTTTCTTTTTTTTTTGCTCCAGTTACTGTACCCAAATTAACTGGTGATTTAACAGTGAAACCTACATCAAATCTATCTTCACTTTCATCGTCAGTTTGTTTACATTGGCAACCAGTTGATGAACCATTAACAGGATATATACTAGATTTATATGATTTAACAGAACCAGCTGGTTGGAGAACAATTACACGAATTAATACAACTGAAATACGTCATCCATTCCATGGTGTTACAGTAACCGGTCTTCTACCAGATCATTCTTATCGATTTCGTGTTATACCGTATAAAGATGATTTATTTGGTCGACCTTTAGAAACATTCAAAGCTTATACTGTTCCAAAAACAGTCGGTTATGAAGGTAGTGATTATGAATCATTGATCATTCCTCCACCTAAGGGTCCATTATATGTGGAATCGATCGGTGGCGCTGGTGGTGTTTATCGTTTAAGATGGCAACCAGTACAACTAAAAGATTACACTGACACTATGCATAGACGTAAATTACATGATGAAATTGAATATATCATTGAACAACAAACACCAAATCGAAGAGTCTGGTTAGAAGTTGGCCGAACTCGTCTTACTGATTATGTATTACCGATTAACCAAGCTACAGTTAGATTTCGTATACGTTCAGCATCAGCTGATATATTTTCAAGCACTGATAAACATACTAACTATTCACTTTCATATGATGGTCTCCTCTCCGAATGGATTCATACATCAGAGGATAGTTTACAATATGAAAGTATACCTCTTATTGGAAGTCCGAAGAGACGATTATCTAGTGATGAAGTATTTGATATTGGTCGAATTGTTCCAGATGGATTACGTGTTCTGCATATTGGTCCAACTTCCGCTTTACTAGGATGGAATTCTCTTAGAATAGATGAAGAAACATTATATCCATATTATCTCATTTTAGAACGACGTATCATTAATAAGTATAAACCAAGTATTTGGGAACCTATAGCAAGAGTTCGCGCTTCCGATACATCTTACGAAGTGCATGGATTATCTTCTGGTACAACATATGATTTCCGTTTAGTTGGAATTGAAGAATCAACTAAAACTCGAAGTACAAAATACTGTCAACTTTCAAAACCATTTACAACTCTCGGGCATCTTGATTCGATTGAAGATAATAAAATATCCTGGATTGATCAACCAAGATCATTTAATGCTATCAGTAAAATTGATGGAACTCAAGAAGGTATTCTCTTAACATGGAAATCACCTGAAATGCCTAATCGTTTAGATGAGAAATTACTTTACAGAATTGAAGTAAGAGGTTTCAATTTTTCTGGTGAACCAATCACTAATTGGACTAAAATCATCTCAGAATTAAAATCAACACAATATTTTATTAGTTATACAAAATTAGATAATTTATTCAGTCAATCACCTACTACTACTACTAGTGTTAGTAGTAGTATATCATCGACAACTAGAAGAAGACATATAAGATCAATTGATTTAGAACAACAACAATGGCAGTTCCGTGTTTTTGCTGAATTGGATGATAAACAAAGTTTGCCAGCTGTCACACTCACTCCAATTACATTGATTCCTCAAGCCAGTAAGTGTATATTCGATAAAGATTGGTAATAGAAAAGTGTTTTTTTTTCATTTAATCTTCGTTTTATTTTCACTGGTTGACCTTAACTTTATTTGATTGTTACTGCAAGAAAACAGTAATAAAATGTTTTTTGCATCTTAATTCTGCCTAGCATCTCATCAGATCTCAGAGGTTTGTGTGGATTTCTTGTAAACCGGTCAGTATTCAATATATAGGCTCATACTAATTGCCTTGATAAACCTTTTCTTGTAGTATTTCACAAGTTTCAAGTTCACATTGTAAACATGTTTGGTTTTTAAGTAAGCATCATGGTCAGTTCTCATTTAACTTGAGGATAAGTGAATTATATTGTGGACACGCTATTGTTGATTGTATTCATCTACTAAGCTAAATATGTTTGTTCAGTTATTTAAACAATAGAAAGTTCAAGAAGCCATTTATTAAATCTATTGAACGTGATTTATTCAACTGAGATGTCTTTAAAACTGAAGTTCTGTTTAGTTGGATACTTTTTTGGGTCTGAAACTAAGCAGTGTGTCCTAATTTTAACCGTCTAAATATACAACGACAACTGGTTATTACAACTATGCTAAGACAACCGTTTATTCTTACCAAGCACTAACTTTAAGCATGAAGATCCCCATAATCTACTAAGTTTCTGACACAAATAAATTATATAGCTATCAGCTGGGACAAAACTGCTGTTTGTTCTGCACCACATAACTAGAATCTGACTCTGCTGTAGTTCGAGCTCGGTTCACGTGTATCCTATTGGATACAAAACAACCAAACATAGAAACCGCTTCGCTTTCAAATTATTGACGAAACTTTTAAGAGGATATCTCGTGAATAACTACAGAATCATTCAGCTAATCGTCAAAGTGACGTCTGATGTGATATGGGTTAGTTTGATATCTAGACGGCCATGAAAGTGGCAATCATATCTATGAGTGATTATAATCAAAAGATTAGTGTTTACAGAACAGATAAATGATCACAAACCCATCCTGTTTAGCTCCATACATAGACTGAAAAAATTCTTTGTAATGATTGTGAGCAGTGTTGGTCATTTAAGACTAAAGGTGGCAGCAATAAACAGCAGTGAAATTCACGTTATCACTTAACCTAAATCAATCACACTTCATGAGAGCTAACAGTGTAATAAACAATGATGTTTCATATCGACTCTACAGCTGTAATGAGTGTCTCAAGTATGCCTATACTTCACAAGGGTGAGTTATTTCAGTGCATACTTGCCCGTACTCATTACTGTGCGACAATTGTTTAATCTAATCTGTCAGAGAACTTTGATCACCGTACATATATTTCTCTGTAAATTACAATATTTTTTAAAATGATTTTACAGATTTATATTAACACAACATAATTAATTCTTATCATTGTTTAGCTGCTTAATAGAACTTTCTTTTTAAAAACGAAGTTATAATATTGTATTAATGTCTACTATCCTTTTCACTGTAAAAATTATTTGATAATTCTTTTCATTGTTTACAAACAGAACGAATTCCATTACGTTTTATCAATTTGAGAGATGATCGTATAATTTATGCTGTTCATGGGCAAAAATTAGTGTTGTCTGTAGAAGTTGAAGGAGAACCGAAACCAAATGTTTTCTGGTAAGTGATTGACTTGATGTTGTATTTGCTTGATTTCAAAAAATGATGTGAGCTGCAATCTTTTCGTACAATTTGACCATATTACTGGTAAAGATGAAATAGTATAGTGCACTGTTAACATTTGATGTCGACAGAAAAAGATCACAAATGTTATCATTATCATAAAACTGTGTAGTGTTTTGGCTTGTACCATGTATGAGATCATTTTATTGTACTCTGTCAATTTATCATAGAATATCTTTTTTCTCTCAACTGTCTGATGATTGTATAATCTGATTTTTAATTACTTTAATGTATTTGAATTGTATTTTGCTGTCTTTCTGGGGGGAGGAGGGGAAAGTAGATTATCACTAAATAGTTTATTGTAATAATTGGTTATCACAATTAGAAGTAGGCTTCAATAAATTGTTTTCAGAAAACTGGAAGAATTCAGCCTAGAAACAGGCAAACGGTCCACTGAAACAGATTATTCGAAAATTGTCATTTTCTTGTCGATATATAGTTGACGTGTTTATCCTCTCTAAAGATCGTACATTATAACTAGAGGTGCTGAGGCAATTTACTGAAGTACATCATACCATTAAGTTTACATTGGAACAAGAAACTGTAGTCAGAAAACCGTTTTTAGATGTTCTTTAAATAAAACGAGAGAATGAGTCAATAAGAAGGAATTTAGAGCGAGAAGAGTATCTGGATAGAGTATATTTCTTCAGCTTTTTACTCATGCAGTATAAAAGTTGACAAATACATACTTTATGTTCGATACCCTATGTAATACACTCAATGAAGACGGATACTCACAAAAGTTAGAATAAAAGAAATACAAAGAGTGAATAAGAAATCCCTGTCCAGACACATACAATTTAGAGGCGAAAAATTTATCAAAAAATTTCGTAGAGCGATCGGGTTAGTAATTTTTCTTTAAAACAATTCGTCCCTTTCATAAATTTCAGTCGAACAGTAAGAAGACGTAATTGATCAGATCAATTATGTCTTCTCACCAGTAATTTTTTTGCCAAAATCGGTTTGATTCAAAACTCTTCAAATGGCAGAAACAACAGCTGTTCGGATTAAAAAGCTGAGGCTATGTGTGCAAACGAAATTTCTTCAACCCCATAACCAACCCCAGGCCCAAGTAACCAATAGTTTTCTTAACTGTGGAATGATCGCATTTGACTTGGTCAAACGTAATCGTCTTTATTACCTTTATTCACAGATATTATTATTACTTTTACTATTATTTTTATTATTGGTTTAACATTACTATTAATCTCTTAAGCACATGATCATTATTTTTCTTACTCCTTGTCTGTTCGTTTACTTTTCTTCACTGCCTACACAAAATTGTTTTCTTTAAATGTACACCTTTTTATTACGTAATCTATGGTTTTAATGAATGTTATTCCAGTGTCTAGTGTTGCAAGTTGTTTAATCTACTGCTTATTATGTAACATTGATTTCAGCCTTTTATTATTATTCCTATTATAACCAGTACATCTGTTATCATTTAATCAATTTGTACTTTTGTTGTTATTCATTGCCTTGATTGATTGAATAATTTCATTTATGCATATAAATATTATTGTATATTAGAGCAAAACCTGATGACAATCTAATTAAAAACCACATTGTTCGCTTATGAGTTGTAATTCACATTTGATGAATATTCACAATTTTACTTTCTTCCACAAACAATCCTAACCTTATGTATACTATAAATTGAAAGGATGTTTTTTTTTGCTTTAAACCTAGCCGTTTTTTTTTTATTGATAAATTGGATATATAATTGTAGAACATGATGAGAATTTGTTGAAAAGAGTATTCTTCGTTCACATTCTTAGTGCCTTAGCACGGCGAGGATTTTTAAACAGTTCAATAAAGTTATGAATTTTATAGAGACGTAGAAGCTAGTTGGCATCACAAAAATGCATTTAATATTTCAGGACAAACGAAAACCTGGAGGCACTGGATAGCTGTTTCGTCCTAGTATAGGACTCACCAGCAGTATGCTTCGACTATCCCCGCTTGCGAACGCTTAACCTGTAGACCACTGAGCCGACGTCCAACAGTGTTAATGCCCAACTTTGATCAATCTTAGGATTTCGCGCAACTGCACCTGATTGTTTTCTATCGGTAACTGTTTACACCCGACGCAGTTGAACGCCACTGATCACGACCGCTCACTAGAACATCGAAGTGGCCGCCTAGTACTCCTAGGTTACTAATGGTGTTGGTCTAAAAATGATCCATTTATGATTTTAATGAAATTCAGAATTATTCAAAGCTCTAACATGAAAAGAATATCCTATTGAAAGCACAAATATTATCCTAAATCTCATTTCACTAATAAGTGAAATTTTCCTTATTTTTCTTAAGGCTAATTAGATTGAATCAAAATTCAATAAATAGATTCAGATTTATGTATTAAGTCACAAGTTAATTACACTCTTTAATTGGAATAACTACTATGGAATAAAAAAAAAACGCATAACTTATCTTTTCAATCTCTTTTTTCTACTTATCATAAAATATTTGTTTATTTACTTACATACAGGTATTTAAATCATATTCAAATAGATGAGAAAATTTTACCTGGTTGTCGTGTAGCTCAGATTGGTGTTGGTATTTATGAATTAACTATTGAACAAATACAACCAAGTCATGCTGGCTTCTTAGAATGTCGTGTATGGAATATTTATGAGACAATATCCGAAAGATGGGAATTGATCGTTTCAGGTACTTATTGAACTTTATAACAAATTATATTTCTCCGAATAAGCAGTATAGCTATATATACTTTCGTGGCCCATGATGTGACTCTGATATTTATAAGCATTTAAATGTGCTATGAAATAAATATCCTCTTCAGTTTCCGTATGCCATGATTAGGTTAACCCCGTTTATGCGACGGCGTTAACACGAAGCCAAATGCGGATTCGGATGAATGGGTTTATTTCAGGCAGTTGTTCGAGTAGACAGGAGTGAGGACGGAAAGCGTACAATGTAGTCAGGTATGATGACTAAGCATTTATAGTCATACAAAAATAAGCTGCGGTAAGCGAAGTAAGCATGCGAACACACAGACACGGATTATATATCTAAATCATGACTCCTGCAAATACTAATTTCATAGTTAGTTTAATTCCTTGAAAGATTATACATATCCTTTCCTGGCAAGTGCGAACCAACACGAAATCCAGGTTCCAAAGGTTTATGTCAGCTTCCATAAACTGTAGCTTAGTGATCGAGTTGTCCGGCTCTGATCCTCTATATTTCAGGTTCGAACGCTGAACCACTTATTTCACTTTAAGCAAAAGAGTAGCATCGATAGCTGTTACACTCAGAACATAGCTCATATTACCTAAGTACCTGAACAGTTAGTTAGTTTAACAAATAATAATGCGACATATGAATATAAATTAAAGGTCCTAGGTTAGATTCCTGGTTGCCGGGTGATGAATGCACAGTGATGAAGAGTCTCCAACTAGAAAGAAACGTCCGCTCAATACTTAAATGCTTTCTATGTGTGTGTCCCTTAGGCAGATTCATGATCTCAGTAAAAATTTATTTGATTTATCTAGTAAGGTATATGGATTCGGAGTTACAAGATCCCGTACCAAGAAGCTTTCTTGTTCCACTTCGACAAACTGAGTTAATTGAGAAGATATAAGTATTAAATGTTTAGTGAACTGTTTATAAGCATATTACTCAACTTTGAAACTATCGCTAGAAAACAATGGAGGTAATAGATAATTATACTGTTATGATGCGCGGTGTCCCAGGTCTGAACGTGATGTGCGCCGACCCTTAAAACTGACTATTTTAGGGAGAAGGCTAGACTAAAATAGGAAATCTATTTGGTTACCGAATCCGATACGTAAATATATATATATATATATATATATATATATTTCCCCTCTTTAGAAAATGAGTCCATTTCTTAAACAGTTTTATGCATACGTCTGATAGTCAAACGGTCTTCTCATTTAGTCACTTCTGACTTAATACAGTATAGGCTTTAAAATATATACTACTTACAGGTAGCTCAATTCTGTTTCTTAAAATTGTAAATTGTGAGATAAATTAAGAGATTTTTTCCTATCAAACCGTTTTCTGCACCTTCAATATCTTAGTCCAACCAAATTATGGATGTACAAAAAAATGTTCCATGTAAATGAAATTTCACTGATATTCCATACTAAATTAAGATTTATAAAAGGAATTAATTCAGTGTTTTCTGAGTTTTTATATGTGTAAGTATATTTACCGCTCATTTTGTTCAAAATAGTTGAATACAACTGGAAAAATAGGTAAGCTATGGATGGCTTGAATCAAATAGTTTTCGAGTTACTCTACATGGTATACGGACACTATTTCTAAATTCAATGATTAATTTAGTCATTAAGAAAAATGGAAGTAAAGATGCTAACGAAACTAACTATGTTTAATCGATTTATTTCTTTATTTAGCGGTACCACGATTCTGCCGACTTGGATGGGCTGCACAACCTCATGAATATGAATTAAGACATGGAGACAGCTGGTATCTACGCGTTCCATTGGAAGGCTCACATTACATACAAGATCATGAATGGATTACAAAAGTTTGGTTCGAACGTTTAAGTCATCTGACACCTGGTTTGTCAGTTGAACCTTTAGAAAATCGGGTTCGATTAAATCTGTCATGTGGTTGCCGTTGGGTTGAAGTAGTTGTTGATAAACTAAATCTAGCTGATAGTGGACTATATCGTCTATGGATACAAAATCAAGCTGGTCGAGATTACATTGATTTGCGTTTAAGTATCGCTGGTAAGTTTGCTTTTTGATTAGAGTTATTTATGGATGAGGTAGCGCAGAACTGTGGATTGATTGAAGTCAGACATTAACACCGTTAAATTTCGGCTCAGTGGCCCAAAGTTTAAGCGTTCTCGCACAAGACCGAGGGCCCTGAGTTCGATTCCTCTGAATAGCGGAAGTCGTGGATGCGCACTGTTGATGAGTTCCATATCAGAACGAAACTGCCGTCCAGTGCTTCCAGGCTTTTACTCTCAGTCTAACATTGATCGATTCATGATTTCAGAAAGTATCATATATCTGCTTAAACTCATTTGTGCCCTGTTTCTGTTGCTTCATTTATGATACTTATTTCTATAGCACAACTGTACTATTATTTTATGGGGTATTCTTCTTAAAAACTATCTACCGTAACTGTATGGGCAATCTTATATACTTAGTATTCTTTTTGTGCATTATATTAGTAAATTAACTAAAATCAAACAACAACTTTAGCTGGATTATATAAATTTATTTTATTTCGGAGGGTTTCTCTCTCCAGCTGCTTACAACCTCGTATTCATATACAGATATAACACTAAGGTATAATATAATATGAAGTGATCGACATTAGTGAAAAGAAGAATTAAAAAAAATCACAATTTAAAGATGGAATTGAAAATTTACTGATTCTAAACCATATCGTCTAATCCTGTCAATAATAACGCAGATATGAGAAATCAAATATAAAAGTATTTGAGGAAGATATATTTCAGATATTCATTTACGCCAGACAAACAGTGAGATGACAGATACGAAGTGAGATGAATTGGAAAAGCCTAGCGAACCAATTCCTTCTGACAAAGCACTATTCATCGTTTATGATCAAAGAAATAAAACCAAGACGTGTTAACCATCTGCATATACTCAAATAAAAACAGTCAATATCATAAGCGAATAATTGAGAAGGTCAAATATGTATAAGTGATTACTAAAATAGAATAAATTATATGGTCGATGCAAAGTCAGATGACCCATTTAGGGATGATATAGTTAGTCTATAGTGTCCAAAAACTGATGAGATGAATCAGACAATTATTAAAGACGATTTGGAACGTTCGAACAAGTTTAAGATCATTATTGAATTCATGAATCAGTCATTGTTAGACCACCGTTAGAAATCTGGAAACCCCGAACGGCTGTTTTGTCTTAATATGGGATTCATCAGTAGTGTACATCCACCACCCCTGCTAGTCGCAGGAATCGAGCCCGGGACATTTTATAGTTACTGCCTACATCTGACAGGGTTGAGCTGCTCTGGTCACGTGTTCTTTGCTGAAAAGCCCCATACCAGGACGAAATGGCTGTCCAGTGCTTACAGTCTTCATATGGTGATCTAACAATGATTGATTCACGATTTCAATAAAAAATTGTTATTACCATTGTGAATATAAATAATTTATCTGAGTATTTTTGTTTAACCTCAAAAATATATTATTGAAATATTAATGATTCTAATATACAACTATTGTATTTAGATAAACCATATGCTCAACTACAAAAACCTAGAGTAAAACCACATGGTCCTGGAACATTGTTAATAGAATGGACTCCACCAGTGATTACTGATCGGTTAGAATCTTTGATTAAATTCACTGGCTATCGTGTGGAGTATCGTCGTGATGAACCTGGACATGACTGGTTTCTTCTTGGTACAACTTCTGCTGATCAAACCTATTTCATGGCACGTAGTCAATTAAGAAAAGGTGTAAATTATCGTTTTAGAATACGTTTAGAAAATTGGCATGGATTAGGACCAGCTAGTGATGCTTCCGAACCAGCTCAACTACCAGTACATCGATTTACAGAAGGTATATACATTATATAATAAACTTTTTATTGTATAAACGTAAACGAATTGTTTCTCATTGAAACTAACCGCGGATAAATTAAAATGGAATCATATCTGTAATTAATAGTTTTGAATACTGGAAAGTTAACTAATAAACTGTTTTGTCTCTTATCTGTTCATTCATATGCTACTTCTTCTGGATATTGTTTACAGTTATTTTCTCTTAAACAAGATTGACATTTAGAATTAATATCTCTTTATTTTTCCTTTCATTTACTTCACATAATCTTGATCATACAAGGAGTTCAATGAATTCCTATCTGCATATCACCGTTATTACACAAAGTTACTGGCTTTAAACCAGTAATTCACATACAATGATTCACATATTTTGTAAACTAGAACATTAGGATCGACATAAAATGTATTACGATTTCGTAGTCATATCCACATTTACAATATATCGACACTAAACATTAATCAAACTATCTAGGTCAATTATAAGTGACCATTTACTAGTCATATATCTAGTTATATTTGCTGATAGTTTTCCCGTACAAAAATTAGGTTATAGATATTCTCATTGGGGAATAGACAATATAAACTGATGTGACAGACTGTTGCTTTGATCACAAGTTGAGTGAGCTAGATCTGGTCTTCTTTTTAATGTATGCGGACTAGTTATTTTGATTGATGCGTGAAAAAAAAGTGTATTTGATGTTAATTGGTTGAAAGTAATCAGTAAAAGCTTTAAATCTATTCAGTGCTTATAAATGTCGTATACAATCTCTTATGTGCATTCAATAATCAAGTTTAAGAATTCTTAGAACTAAAATCATTCATTTTTGTATTCGGCATAAACAACTTAAACTGTAATAGAAGCGAGAATTTACCTACTTACTAATGTCAGTTACGTCCAGTGGAGCATAAGCCGCCGACCAACAGTCTCCAACCCACTCTATCCTCAGCCTTCTTTTTCAGTTTTATCAAATTGCTGTTCATTCTTCTCAGGTTTGTCTAAGCATGAATTAAAAAACTGGAAATTATTTTAAAGATTTTTATTCAATTTTAGTTTTAGATATCAATGATATGGAATTCCGTCACTATACCGATGGATCATTCGATTCACGATATGATATTATTGAAGAATTAGCTCGGTAATTTAATATTTCTACAAAATTTATTCGGAATAATTATTGTTTTAACTAGTTCTTTAAATGAATGATATAGAAATCTTTTTTTTTTGATAATATAAACACATCTTCATTAGTGGTTACTTAACAAAATTGTATTTCTTACATTAGAGAAAATCTAGAACAATTTAGTTCTGCTAACTTAAATTCCGTTGATAAACTAAAAAGTTATCAACCTTTTTTTCCAATGAAAATCAACTTGAATTATTCCTCTTCATAACATTGGTCAGACTATGGAATTTCAGTTCACATAAAATATCCTGGTAAAATTGATAAATTTGAAGCTAGTATAATGTTTTATATTGCGTTTCTCATCTCTAAGCACAATTATCTGTTCTAGGTATGCCGTGACTAATATAGTTCAAACGTTTCAGGTGGGAAGCAGTGTGATGCCTATCCAATAGCCAAAAAGTTAATCATTCTTTCGGGAGACCGAAGGTCTAGGGTTCGGTTGCTGTTTGCGCACTACTGATGGGGACGAAACAGCCATCCAGTGCTTCCATGTTTCTGATGGTTGTCTAACATTGATCGATCCATGATTTCAATGAAACTCAACGTTATCTACAACCCTATACTAATAAGGTCTTTATTATTGACTATTTAAAGCCCTCTAAAATATTAAAACTTTCTTCGCCAGTGGATATTTAAAAGGACTGCTAAAAGGTTTAATTTTCTTCTGAATGACTTCCAATATAGTAATAAGTTTATTTCAGTAATAAGTAATGCTAGCTAATTGAATAATTACATAATATTTGGTTGCATGAATTCTGGATATCAGTTTAATATGAAGAGAATTTTCATCACTGACGTAAGTCAATTTTGTGAATATTAAGTTGTATATTTCAGTACAACTTCGAAATTCCAAACCAGGGTAAAACAGTTATCTAATGTCCTCCTGGTTTTCTATGGTTCTCCAGATTGATATATCTATCCTTGACAAAAATACTTACAAACTTTGCAATTTTTGTTTCTTCATGTCTTGTGGTTTTAGTTTATCTTTGAGTTTACTGTATCATTTGTGTGTAACAATAACTCCTCAACATAAATGACTGAAATGATTTGTTATGATTATTTTCTTTTGTTTTCAGTACTAAAAATGCTGGTCTTTATAGACTTGCTGAGCGCTCAACTGGTCGTTATTGGTTAGGTACTATTATAGATACAAGTCCATCGGCATTAACTAAGCGTCCAGTTAGTGCTTTAGGTAAACGTGACATCAGCTATCCAGAATTACCTCCACGTCCAGTTAGCGTATTGGAAACTGAACGCCCTATTCGTAGACGTGCTTCCTATGATATTTCAAAGTATACACCTAGATCTGATGTCACTGACTGGGAACAAGAGAAAGCCGAACGTGAATTAAAACTTCTGTCACGTATTCAACAAGAAAACTTTGCACATCTACATGAAGCTTACACAGAAGCAAAACGTACTATTTGTGTCATGGAAGAGTAAGTACATTTAGTTTTAAATCACATATTTTTTTAAACGATTCGTAGCTAAAAACTAATGTAACTCTAGGTATTTGTAGTAGTAATAAAACTGTTCATTCATTCATGTATGAATAGTATCAGTCAGTTATCATCATAGAGTCTATTACAAACGTTTGTTAGCTCACTTTCGCATTATTACGTCAGTATAACAAGATAAAATGAACAAAATCAGTATAAAAGAAGTCAAAATGATATTTGTTTCAGTAATATTGTCAGTGTTTAAAATACTGATTAAAAATATGGTTTGAAAAGAATGAAAAAAAATGTATCAGTCAGTCAACTGCAAAGTAGAACGTCGTACATACGTACATGAGTTTAAGTTGCCATACCACATTATCACAGAGAGAGATGGAAATGTTAGTTCAATCCTCACAATGGTAGAGATAGTGGAAGTATTAACGATGATGAAGAAGATTAAGGTTCGAAGAAATTATTAAAGAAGTATAACGCAATGAAAAAAGGATTAAAAAAATAGAAAGATGAAGGTGAAACGGAATTCAAAAGACTAGAATTTCAGAGAACACAAAGAATGAATGCATTTGAGCAATTGCAAACGATTTTGAGTGATGTCATTCAAAGTCTCTGACTATCGATTACTATTGTCTCGTGTACCCAATACTTGTATCAAAGTACATCTAAACTTGAGAGCTTTAATTTATCAACATCCTGATTTCTACTACTAGCTATATATATCATCATAACTCTGCTAAAAATAATTTGTTATTTAGTGGTAATATATCAAGGTGATCTATACAAGATACATATACACGTCTACTGAATGAGACTGATCATCAAATAAGAAGATTCAACCAATCAATAAAAAGGAGTTCTTTTTATATATACACATAGGGAACTATTTAGTTTGTGAATAGATTTTAATCTTTACAACCTTTCATTTTACCTAAAATTTGTTTACTTTTTTCATATGAACATTTCTATTCTGTTCAAATTATCGTATGAAATGATGACTATAACATGTTTGTTTTTTTGAGTCCATTCAATTTCACTTGACTAAAGTAGGGGTACATTTGATCAATAGGTTTAATTCAAAATTATTTCATTAAAAATTGGATCACTTTTTTTTTAAATATTTAAATGTTTCATATGAATTGAAATGAAGTCAGCATAAATTTTTCATGAATATATTTTTTAGTGTTACATCCGGTGATACATTATGGCATCAATTTATTCGACGTATTACAGTGACTGAACATAAAGCAGCGGATATATTACGTCAATTATTAGATTTAACGTCAAAAATACACAAAACTGGTGGTGTACATCTTGGTTTACAAGTAAGTCTTATAATTCATTTCATGCATTGAATTTAAACTTTCTTCTTACATTCATCATATTAAAGAGCCTCTAATGTTTTTTTTTTACAATAATTATCATACTACTAATTGATAATCACCTATATGGTTGTCAATATAAATAATGTAATTTTATTTTTGATTTCTGATTTAATCATTCAAGTTTACTGAATATTATTGACAAGAATTATAATATTTGAAATAAGCTGAGCTTCTTCCATCCATCTTGGCTGAACTTCTTCAGGGTAATAATAATAATAATAATAATAATAATAATAATAATCAATAATCAAAATTATCAAACAATATTGTACATGTTATGCTTAACAATCATCGTAAAAGTTTACACACTAAAACGGTTATTCATTCTTCATATTCGGATGTTGATTTTAATAAATAGAGGATAATTTGAATTAATTTGAGATTGTTAAAAATTCATTGCATCAATAGTTATGTGCATGTGTATGTATGTATAAAATTTATCTTGTTATTCATTGATATTCAGTGAATAAATGTTATTCAATTATTTATTAATAATGTAAACATAAATATACAATTGTAAGTGTTGTTCTTAAAAAGGTCAACAATATGTAAATTTCAATGAACACACCATTGAGCTGGAACCGATAAATGAATAAAGCCTCTCTCTATTCATTTATTTACATAAACTGTGTTATGTAGATGCTGATTTAGCACGATAGAACAAAAAAAAGTCTGAAATTAAATGCAAAAAATTAGAAAAAATAAAAATAAATTTTAATATTATTATTTTTATTATTTCTGTTAAATGACATTGTGTCTTATTTGGTTTGTTGTTGTTTTTTTTCCCTTTTTTTAAAGCCCGAGAATATCTTCTTTACTGATCAATCTAGACAACGTATTGCATTGGCTGATCTCGGACAAATGCATACTACCACTGTGGATAAACCGATTCGTTTATCATTTCGTTCTATGGTGTATATTCCACCAGAATTGACTAATACAATGCCGATTAGTAGTAAATCAGCACGAGTTAGTCAATCAGCTGATATGTGGTCATTGGGTTTGTTACTTTATCAAATGTAAGAAATTTTATTAATTAATTAAAGCATCAACAAATAAACTAGTAATTCAATTAAGAATTAATATTTCGAGAAAATTTATGAATCCGTCACTATTGAAATATTAGACATGTCTAGTCAGTAGTCTAAAAATCAAGTATTACCAGTAAGACCTGTAGTTTCTGAGTTCGACTCCAGGTGGGGTCGTTGATGCTCATGCTGGGAAGAAACATCTATCCAGTGATTCGTAGTTTTTGATCATAATTTGATTAAGATTCAGTGTTTTCGATGTAAATTATAAAATTCAAGCAATGGTTTTCTAGAGTTTGGAATTACTGACCATCGAAATTTAATCTTGTGTATTTCAACATCAATTTGGAAACCAGAAAAATCTGAGAAATCAAGTTGTTTATTTTCTTTTTAAATAGGACTACTGGTGATACAGAAGGGTCACCTCAACCAGAAAAACTTGAAAAAATGCATTATTCATCAAAAATGATTGATTTTACTAAACGTTTACTACATACTGATCCAAAAAAACGAATGACAGTGCATGAAGCTTTAGAACACCCATGGATCACAAGTATGACAAGTAAAAAATATGAGACAATTGAACAAAAAGAAAAGAAAGAAGATCATTTCAAATCGGTTTCTTTATCAAGACCATATTCATCAAATCTATCAAATAATAATTATGAATCACAAATACAAGATGAAATTTTAGAAGATAATATTGCTGAAAGAATAAATAAACGTGCTTATACAAGATTATTACGTTGGTTAGATGCTAGTTACATGAATGACAATAATAATGATATTGACGCAAATGATACATTGTCTATGCGTAAATTATCTAGAACTGATTCTATGCATGATTCATATCATCGTTATTATTATGATTATCAAACATCATCATCATCAACATCTAAAGAATCAGAAGAAATTGTTGTACATGCAAGAATTACACCACGTGGTCAAGCACCAGAAATATTAACACCGATGGGTTCAGTCAATGCTGCAGAAGGTAGTACAACAGTGTTACGTTGTGCTGTTTATTTACCAAAAATGAAAAAGTCAACAACACATCTTTCAGATCAAATGAGTGATTTACAAATTCGTTGGTCATTAAATGGTCGTGAATTAAACACTGGTCATCCATTGGCATCATTAAAAACTCCATCAACACAACATTATGTATGTACTTTTGATACAGAAACAGGTGATATTAAACTTCATATCAATAATGTTACAGTATATGATGCTGGAACATATGAAGTTACCATTATTGGTCGATATGGTCAAGTATCGGATTCAGCAAACTTAAAAGTTTATGGTAAGTGTAGTAATAATAATAAGATAGATTTTTTTTTGTAAATAATTGTTGATGAATTAAGACAAAAAAGAAAGTTAAATCTTAAATAATTCAACTATAATTTCTTGTTCAGTTAACATTTGATCTTAAAACAAGTAGATGTTAGGAAGTAATAGTTTTTAACACATTAGTCAGTACAAAGAAATGTAGAACTAGCAAGAAATACTTTTCACTAATCATCATTTAAATTATTAGATATACTAAACTGTAATTTTATATCAAACAAACTGATGATATACAGTAAAAATTCACAAAAATTGTTCATGTTACCATACTTTGTAACAGTAAACAAAGAGATATCGTTAAAAGCAAACAGCAATGGTATTCAAGCCATAAGTACATGGTAATAAGTTATTCTGAATTTAAATTAAGATTTAATAAAAATAAACTCTTTTCTCTTACAATGTGATTGATTTTCAGATATATAACAATTGATAACTGTTTATCTGATTGCTAAATTGCGCGTTCTATCATTTTAAGCAGGTGAAGAATGTTACAAAAACCATCTAGAACTGAATACATGCTATCTGAGTCATTTCACAGGGAAAATACACACTTTGAATTTTCACTGTATACTTAAAAAAGGTCTCTCAGAATTGAATTATCTCACACTCCCCTACTACACTTATTCACCATCGATTTGACAGACATAAAGTCAAAACTACCTGTTGGTTTATAAGCAGAGATAGGTAGTGGCTGTTAGTGGAATCCAAGTGGTGCATTTAGACCTGTTTGGGATTCGTCAGATGGGTTAAGCTGCATCCCAGAGTGACGTTTACTCGGACACTCGAATCCAGTACCGTTCGCTTGTAAGTTGCTTAGAGATTACAGGGAATTAGTTTATTTCGAAAGGTAAAACAAGATATTCAATGTTCAGTATGTTTTTATCTGTTTACTTATTTATACTGTATCATATGATTTGCTCATTAGTTATTTAATGAATGATTATTCATCTCTCCAACTGGCTACATCCAGCAGTTTTTATTGCCAGTAAATACACGATGAACAGTAATAGTATCCGAATACTTACTTTTATACAAATAAACTGAATTAATCAATAAACTTTAACTGAAGACCAAGTAATTCTATAGAATATGAGTTAAGATTTTAGTTTCCTGAAGTTGACAATTTAACCCTAAACTTCTATTGCAAATAATATTACTGTTCAACATAAACTTATTGGAAGTTTATTTCTTGTACAGATAAATCAGTTAGAATTGACTTCATGTATTAATTTGTTTCCCATAGAATCAACAACTCAACGTTCAAGTATTAATTCTGATTTATCAGTCACAAGTGAATTAGGTGCACGTATTCTTTTACCCTTGGTTGATATGACATGTACCACTGGTGGTAAAGTTCAAATGAAAGTTAAAGGTAAGTTACATCAAATAGTTAAAGATATATGTTAGTTATTGTACATTATTATTTATTAAATGAATTCATGTTTATTTCGTTTGGTAATGTACAAATTACAGGTTAATTACAAATGTTGGAGCACAAGCTGACGACCAGCTGAGGACTAACCTTCTCTGTCCTAGGCCTTCCTTTCCAGTTCTACTCAATTACTGTTTATTCTTTTGATGTCTGTCTCCAATTCTCCATGTAATGTGTTCTTTGGTTTACCTTGAAAAACCAATTTAAGGCTTGCCTTGTAACATAGTGCGGTGCTTCCCTCAATATGTGTCCCATCCCATCTCTAGCACTTTTTCCTAATTTCTTTCTCAGCTGGAATCTGGTTTGTTCTCTTCCACAGTAGGTTACTGCTGATAGTGTCTCCTTCTGGCGTTACTTCCAGTCTCAAGCCCGGATGAAGGAGAATTGTTGATAACCAACTTGCTAAGAATAAACGCTAACCTGAACAATTAATTCAAACAAACTCCAAGTTTTTATAAATTTAATACTTAAATGTTTAGTTATATAACCTGTAGATTGTTGTCAGTTATTAATTATGGCTCACATTAATCTCTATTTGCCTCAACACCCTATTGAGTATCCTTGAATAATAGTACAGTTCAGTCCTGATAGAGAACTTAAGCGCAATATTACGTACTAACCACTGATTTATTCAAGTGACCGAATATCCAGTAGCGCTTAACCCTATTTATTTATATATTTATTCAGATAAAAATGAATTAATTCTCGTTTAAAATTTGTTATCATTAATTCTTTGTTTAATTGTCAACAAGTAGACTGATTTTGTGGAATATTACTTTCAATTAAGCTATGAACCTGATTTGATAGATAAATAATTACTTTTGTCCAATATTCACTTTTCAGTTTGTGGTATACCAGTACCTCGGTGCACATGGCTACATAATGGTGTCCCATTAACAGCTTCATCACGTAGACGTTTCTACCAAGAAGATCTAAATGGTCCATCATCTTCAGGGTTGATGCTAAAACTTGAAATATCTGATATTTCTACCGCTGATGCAGGACTTTATTCTTTAGTAGCTACTAACAAATATGGATCACAAACATGTTCGGCTGTTATTGAAGTATTTTGTATGTGATTTATTTTTTTTAAAGGTGTTTTTCTTTTAACATGCTCATCAGTTGATTTTTGTAATTCTCTAATTCAATACTTTCACATTATCTGTTATAGTTAAATTTGCCCGTTTGTCCGTTCAACAATTCAATGAGGATATGGCTAGTCATATCTTGCATGGTTGATTAGTGAGGGCAGTAAACAAGGAATTCTAGGCAGCTAATTTTACATCAGTAATATCCACTCAAACTAGAGACAAGTTACCAGAATTTCACCTTTTCGATGTGCATCTATGTTGGGGATGTTAGATCCCCAGAACTTGCTTGATACATGCCTTAATTTCGGATTTTATGTTTCCGAGCATGGGCTGATTAGTTGACCTTGAGATTTCGTCTCCCACCAGAAAAATCCTTGGCTGTGGTTGGTTGTTGTGTAATCTAGTGTGCTATTTTTGTGACTGTCCCAAGGATGTTTCTTTGACGTATAAATAAACGCGATTTGTGTGCTTGAATTCATTGTGTTTGCTGGGTGTTTGTAAAATATACTTTCTACGCTATATCAAGGCTTTTCATTAGTAAACTTTTCAGGGTAACCTACCTAGACGCTGGTTTATTGTCGGTCTACTTTATCGACTAAGGTGAACCCGTAATAGTTTCGAGCATACTTGGTGACGAACTTAAGAATCTACAAATTCAGTTATTCCTACAGAGATAATTATATTGAGCCAACTACTAGGGAACTCAACAATCGCTTAAGTAAACATCTCTCGGCATGGTTTGGAGAGGGCTCGGCAAAGAAAATATGCAACTCTGTCTAGCAACACTTATTTGACAGTGACCATATGGTAGATAAAACCGAATCATTTGGAGTGATCCATCCAATAACTTCGTCGTTTTCCAAAGGGTTCGATTCCGTTTCCTAGATATAGCAGAAACTGTAGCACTCCTAACCTGTAATCTTAGCTTACACGCTCAAAAGAAATTCGTGACACTCCTGTCCTTTCTTAGTCGGATATGATTTAATAAACTATCACTTTTCTCATCATGTATTTGTCCGTCGTTTAGCTTACGTTTATATTCTGCATCATCCAATTATATTACACACATCTTATTACGTAATTTTAATACTGTTATTTTGGTTATTATTTTAAAGTCTGTTTATCTAGATTTGACCTACTACTTCCAACGAAGACAAAAACTTTTGTTAAGGTATTTTTATAACACTTACCACCTACAGTACAGTTGTCTTTCTACTGTCAACTTGTACTTTTATCTGTTATGTGTACTTAAATAATCTGTTTCATTGACTCTAAAATTGCCTTGATTGGTTTAATATTTTCCATCTAAAATATTCAAGTATATCAGAATAAAGCCTTATGACGATCTAATTGAAGACAATATTTGAATAAATATTTGAGCTGAGTAAGATAAATTCATTTTATTTCGTTTGGTTCTTGCCAGCTGCTTAAAACCTTGTAATATTTTTGAAATCATAATCACAAAGTAGATTTACATTACTTACATGAAAGAGTTTCGCCGGAAGTTGCTAGTGTTCTAGTGTTTTTAATAAACTAGTCAATAAACTAAATATCTTCTATGGGATAAAATCATCAACAACTGATCAAATATCAAGCTGAATACTATAAAAAAACAGAAGCCTTATCACTGGGACTGAATTTTCACATCCCAAGAACAAGTACTAACGGGATTGAAACAGTAGCTCTATTCGAAAATCTTATTGACCAGTTAAAAGATTTACACCCAATGAATGATGGAAAAAAAGTTGGTTCAAATCAAAATTAGTTGATATCTCCAACCAATATTTCATATCAACGATATCGAATATTCTTTCGAAAGAACACCTAACAGCTTTACTCAACACTAAACGAAATGATGGGGTAATGATCTTATGACCAGATAAAGGTTCAAGTGTCATTCTAATGAACACAACTGATTACATAACTAGCATAAAATTAATCCTAAACAATCAGCTGAGATTTGAGGTGAACAAGCCCAACAGGAATTTGACTGATTCAACAAAAAAAAACGAATCATGAGCATGCTTAGAGAACTTCGATGTAAAAAAAGAAAATAATTACTAATCCTGATTACAATGATTCTAAAATCTTGTGTCTGATGTTCCGCTTAGACCTATTCTGTCAATGTTCAATTCACCATAGTACAAAGCTGCGCGTTGGCTAAAAGATAAATTAGAACTAATCGGTCAGACATTAGCAGCATAAACGTTAAGAGATTCATTCCAATTCTCTGACAAACTAAATGGTACGGACGTTGCCGGAGAGTTCATGGTCTTTTCCGATGTATCGTTCTTGTCCACGAAAATGTCATTTTTTGAAACTATTCATATGATTTTTCAGAATTCTTAATCTCCTACATTTACCAGTGCCAAAATATGTATATAAATGTGTATCAATTTCTTCATAGTGTCTTACACCGTAGGACAGATGGAACAGTTCAACTTTCAGTTTATTTGAAAAGTACTTGGTATGGTCTTTATCTGAATTTAAATAGTTTTTATCCGATCAAAACACTATTTCATGGGATAGATTAATCTGTATAAAACAACATGTTTAATTACTTGTTAACAAGCAATTCTTTGATATTACTGCCTACTGTATCTATAAATTTACGTGTACCTGCCAAAGCAGCTACATAGGTCGAACAGAAAGGAGAACTTACCTTGAATTTTTAGAACATGTTCCTCAAAGCCTTCGAACAAAAAGAATAGTCTACGTTAAATAGTTCAATCATCAAACAACTCTTGGATAAATGACATCAGGTTGATTACCTTGCAATCTTTGAAGTTGGTTTATAAACAGCCAAGTTTCAATCTTCTGAGGCTGTTGCTAGCCAGAGCCTGAAACCTGATTATTAGGTATTCAAAAGAGATGATTGTTGGTCTTTCTTTAACTTGATGATAAATATTCCTTCATTAAATTATTAGATTTTGTTCAATCTTTTTTATTTAACCAATTACCTCATTACTTTCTATTTCAACTGTCTTTCAGACTAGTAATCTTAGTTTAACTGACTGAGCTTTACTCATTTGTTTCTTATTTATTACCAAAGTCTATTCATTGTCTAATCACATTTCTAGCCTTTTAGATTTTTGGTATTATCAATGTTGTAGAAAGTTCTTCTATATAATGTATATATTTGTAATCTTTTATTGTCTATTAAAATCATTTACACCCTTGTCATACTAAACTAATATGTAGTCATAGCAACTTCTGATGAAACTCTTTCATGTAAGTAATTTAAAACCAATTTTGTATTGACGATTTTTAAATATCACAGGTTGTAAGCAGTTGGCAAGAACCAAACGAAATAAAATGAATTTATTTTATTCAGCTGAAATCTTTGTTCTTGCTCTCTTTTCATAACGATAAAGAGATCTCTGTGTGTATGAAAACAATAATGCCGATTGTTTATTTTTATAACAGGAATTTTCAAATAAATTAGTTGCACAAAGTTCTGTTTATTGGAATTCTTACATTTTAGTGTATTCTTTCACCTGATTATCTTAGTGCGATTATGTAACATATAAATCGAGATTCCTTTTAAAAATATAACCTCTTATTTCACTATTTTTTTTGGCGAAGAATGATATGTGATTTTTGTTACTATCTTATTTCATAGCTTCGCTCGATGAAGGTTCAGAAGCGCCACATTTTCTAAAAGAATTAACAAGCATTACTGTAGTTGAAGGAAGTGCTGCTCGTTTTGAAACTTGTGCTCGTGGTCAACCTGCACCAACCGTACGTTGGCTTAAAGATGGTAAACCTTTATTAACCGATGGAATACGTCTATGTGTATCACAAACTTCAACTGAAAGATCTGGAACTAATACATCTAGTCATACACTTTTAGTTAAAGATGCTGTACCACGTGACAGTGGAACGTATACATGCATTGCAACAAGTTCATCAGGTACTGCTATCACTGAAGCAGCATTACATGTTCGTGGTAAGTTGATTTCTTTTAATCTTGTTCAGTTTTAAATTACACAGCTTTAATGACTTTTGTATAAAACATCAAATTGGTTGAATGGTTCAATGTGTATTTACATTTAGTAAAACATGCATTGTAAATCAATAGAAGTGCATACTTTTTACGTCAAGATATACAATTTTCAATAGCTTATGCTTTATACGGTAAGTTAAAATAGATTATTAGAGGGAAGTGCAAATATTATTTCTAGACTGAATTCACCAATATTCGATTAATGTAATAATATTTGTAATTCATCTTCTCTCATGATAAATCAATAAATGATAAATTAAATTATCATTAACAGGCTTATTACCAGCCTTTTTTTTTCTCGTAAATTATTCATAACAAACAAGTATAGTCGATGAGAAACTTTTGTATCATGAAAACTAGCTGACTAAACAACAATCAACATGAAAGATAAATTTAGTTAGGGAAATTAATCAGTTGTTTCATGTCTAATCATCACTACAGATACCTAATTCAACTTAATTGTTATTTGCATCTCTTAAAGTATTTTTTTTTACTAAACATCAATTGCTTTTCACAGGTTTATTCGATCGTGGAAGTTACGTTGGTTCAGATATGATGAATGCTGGTGGTATTCGACATCGTCATCCTGAATTCACTCGTCGTCTACGTAATCAACAAGTCGATTTCGGTAGCACAATACGATTAGCTGCATCAGTATTAGCTCAACCATCAGCTACAATCGTTTGGCAAAAAGATGGTATAGAACTTTCAACTGAACCACCTGACGATCCAAGAATTACTGCTAAAGTCAGTATGATTATTTTTGTTATGATATTTAAATCGATTTATATTTTAAACTATAAAATGTCTAATTACTATTCAACATTATATTTTTTTCTCGACACAAATTAGTTGTAGAGAAATTATCACGTTCTAAACATCTGTAACACATGTCATAGGATCTCTCAGGATTTCAGCTCAAAGTCATAGAATTCCAATGTTCGAATACATCATTGTACCACAAGTTCGAATTCAACTAAAATATTATTGAAAACCAAATGATCCTATAAAGCTGTATCATTTACATTTGGGATTAGCATTCGTAAACTCATACAGAATTGTATCCAGGATCTTTATACCTTATAATAAATATCATATTTTCTAATGATTGATTTGAAATTTAATGGTTCACATTTGTTAGACGGGTCTATAGTTAACTACTTCGGTTACCAGACGTTCCAACCATCTTCTAACAGACGCTTACGAATCTTATAAAGAAATCATTAATAAAGGATATACTTCTTATTTAATTAATGAGATGGATGAAGAAAAATCATAATTGTTCATTTGCATTATTCTATTTTCATAATAGTCACAATTTGTATAAATAATAATCTATTTCAACCAGCGTTTTTGTTTAACTGTAAGAACAAACATTAATTTTTGAGTTAAGCGATTGGAAAGTAGTTTAATTTATTTATTTAAACATAGTCATCATCATCATCATAGTCATTAACACTCCTTTCTATTATTTAATCGTTAATTTACACAGAATCACAGTGGTCATTTAGAATTACGTATTGAAAATGTGTGTAAAGATGATTTGGGTCAATATACAGTTATTGCATATAATTCTGCTGGTGAAGCTCGTTGTTCATGCATTCTACAAGGTACAACTAAAATGGAAATTCAAGTGCCTAGATTCACTAAAGAACTTCGTGATTATACAATATTAGAAGGTGGTAATTTATGTTTAGAAACGATAGCAATTGGTGAACCAATACCTGAATTTAAATGGTAAGTAAATAAACAATATATTTTCACACTGAAGAATTCAATTAATATTTCTTATCACTGAAATCATGAATCGATCAATGTTAGAACACTATTAGAAACCTGGGACCATTAGACGACCGTTTCGTTCTAGTATGGGACTCATCAGTAGTGCGCATCCACGACTCCTGCCACTTGCAGGATTCGAACCTACGACATTCGGTATTGCGCGCAAACGCCTAACCTCTGGGTCATTCTTATTACTTATTTATATATTCATTTATTCTACCTAATAATAATAGTAATTAGAAAAAATCCCTGAAATATCTTCTATATGAACGTATTATGTATTGGTGAGTGATGATAATTCATTAGTACACTGGTCATCTTCATATTTTTACTATATCCATGACAAAATAAAAATGTTTAACCTATTTTAAATGTTATGCTAGCTCAGTTATTCAGAGGTTGTTAAGCGTTTGCGCGCAAGCACGAAAGTGCTGGGTTTCGATCCGTGTGAGTCATGGATGCGCACCGCTGATGAGTCCCCATACCAAGACAAAACAGCTATGATTTAAATGTAAAAATGAACCGGTCATTTAAATATTTTCTAATGATTAATCATGAATAATTAGTGCTGATTGATGACAAACAGATTTTAAAATCAAATAGATGATTGGATAAACTGTAATGACACCACCATTTAGAAAAGGGACGTTGAAAGAAAACTAAAACAGATTGATAGCATAAAGATTGTTTTTTTTTAATCAACAGTTAGTTTACTAATGTTATTGACGAAAAAAACTATATCATACTGCATTATTAATGAAATGAAATGAAAAATTGTGAACGAATCAACTTTACAGTTGCACCTGATCACAACACTTAACTTCATTTAAATCTTCTCATAAAGAAATATGAATAGAATATTTAATGAATTAAGACATGTGATTAGAGACAAATGTTTCAGTTGATTAATTGATTCAACGAATAGAATCAGTGATAACTAGCTACATACATGATAGTTCAATTTTTTGTTACCAGTCTTTATAATTACAACACTATTATTTAGCAATGATCAAAAATACATTGTCATATTCATTTATCATTGATAATTATTGCTATGTTCTGTAGCTAATCTGTTATGGACAAATATCCTTTTTAACAATTATAGGATATCGATAGGTTACTTATAGTGCTTGACCATTGATGTCTTCAAAGTATTACTTGTGTATGTTGGGATCATCGAGTAATCGCTGGTGAGCTATGACACAGAGTATTAAGTATATGTAGCAAATTCGTTGATGAGGAAATAAATTTTCATCGTAACCACTGTCTACTGAAATACATAATGTTGGTTGGTGTAGAATTAAGTTATGAGAACGCCTTAAACAGCCAAACCAAGACGTCATAACGGTTAATAAGGTTAGTGACTGTTGAACTGAACTGTGACAATGCAAACTATTTGGTTGCAGTCAGTGTAACTATCTTAACCATTCGTTGGAGGTGTTGAATGACATAGTTTAGAATTAGTCCTAACGAAGAAACTCCATTCCCTTCTTGTTATCCTTCACGTTCTAAGTTTCGAAATTATCGTAATTTTTCCCTTGATGTGCAAATATATCATATATATATACTCATAATAATGGGAAACAGAAGAAAAGCTGGGGAGGCAGTTCACTAGCCGGAATGTGTACACCTAATCATCATATATCCATTTGCAAAGCAAACGTATTACTGGCTATCTTTTGCTGCATGTTTTCTAATCTTCAAAACACTGATCCCTTCATGCCTTCGGATCCGACACTTCGTTTTAGCAGTAACTCCACTGCCTACTACTTATAGGCTTCATTTTGAGTAGTACACACTACAGATTATCCATTACACTGATATTTTCTTTGATAATTTCATTTTGTTATGATGACAGATGTGCCAACTCGAATTTTATGCATAAATATCCCAGATTTCTACGTTGCTTATAACTGACTATTACTGAATTAGAGAATCTTAGTTATAAGTGTCAATAATCGTTACTGAAGGTACATTTATACTTGAAGACTATGTCTAAACGAATACTTGAATTATTGATTTTTTGAAATCTTTTTTATTTAATACATAAAAATAGGGAAAAAGATGGTTTTGAAATTCTTCCCGATGAATATGGTCCACCACGTATTGTACCTGGTACAAATGGCAATGGTTTGGCTTATTTACGTATTCACACTGTACGTAGTTCAGATGCAGGTTTATATCGTTGCACTGCATATAATAGATTCGGTCGTGAAAGAACAACTTGTATTGTTCATGTTGAATCAGTCAAACAAAAAAATGATTTACGTCGATCAGATATGATGATGAATGGATCATTTGCTTCGAAAAAAGATACCGATTCGTCATTAACACTGTTATCTGAGAATGGTATTAAAGCATCACCTAGAGAACGACATTCAGATTCACCTAAATTAACTGGATACATCAATGTTTTATGTCCATTGCCTAAGGCTATCGAAGTTGAAGAGGGCAATCCTATTGAATTGAAATGTCGTGTTGATACAAATTTACATTACATTCGTAAGTATCATAAACTGATTAGACGATAAATATTGTTTTCTTTAAAATTTTCATAATATTACAGTGAAATTTCAAATATTACCTTCTTGCTAAACTATGATATAATACTATTATACTATTTTGCAACTGATTGTCAAAATGATTGACTGACTATTCATCACAGAGTGTATCACATTACATTAGATACATAATTCATGATCAATGATAGAGAACTATATTATACACTAAACAATACTTCATCTAACGAAATAAGTTACATTCAACGAGTTCAGAGTAAAAATTGAAAAAAATACGAAAACTTATATGATAAGTAGTTAGTAAGTTAAATGTCTGTTTGACCACTATAGTGCGTGTATTTTTATGTCGAGCCAATAGGGCTTGTTCAAGCCTTCGGAAAAATTAATTAATCCATCCTGCCCAAATTACTATTATTCAGTCGTCTTTTGACCTTGTCAATTATCCGCTTTTATGATTGGTTGGTTCTATTGCAGTATTTGTGTGCATCACCTACTTTGCCTATTACATGTCTGGCTTATTTTGCCTGACTATAAATATTTAGTCATGCTTCATCGTTAAGGCGTTGGTCACTCTCCTTCTCCTCTTCACTTTGCTCTGCTTGTGTGCTTCTCCTTATCATGTCTGCCTGCTCAAAATAAACTCATCCAATCGAATCTGTATTTGATTTCTTATTACCACCGTCGCACAAACGAGGTTCGCCTAAGTATGATATACGGGAATTGAAGGGTAGCATATTTAAATGTTTGTAAATATCAGAATCAGATCACCGGCCACTCAAGTAGTGAACCTTACATCGAATCTACCGCAACCACCAAAATGATTAACCCGATGATGAAAATAATGCAACCTACTAAACCATGTTAAGTGGTCAATTTAGATTTACTCTCAGTAGTCCGTGAATCACTAAATTTTTTCTGCAGACAACAGATACATTCAATTGAAAAAATCGTTAAACTTCCGATTGTGTATAATCTAATAATCACTCACACTTATTAACGAAAATCTCGGGCAGAAATGTGAAATAACAGCTTTAAACCAAATCCATGCAAATACTTTAAAATATTACTTTCACCTTTAAGTGAGATTGTTAATGAATAGTACATCGTATCCTAACAAAACACTGATTGGTTTCAAATGAATTACTGTTAGTTTATAATGTAACAACTTTCAAAGTTGGATTATTAAAGCTGTTTCACAAGTAAGTATTAGGTTTTATCCTTACTCATTAGAAAACTATTATACACAGTATCATTCACTATTTAGATTTGATTGACTTCTGTTAATAAATTGGCTCCTTGAATGAAGTATCTTGATACAAAGGATATTAGTAATAATATTGGTTATATCGTGATCTGATGAACTAATTATTTTTGTAATATGAAAATAGAGTACTTAATTTCTAATTATGTTTTCTTTTAATTAAAAAGCTACGTGGAGTAAATCAGGTCGAACTTTAACATATGATGGTCGTAGAAGAATTACTCGTAGTAAAGATGGTGAACTTACCTTAGCTATTGATCAAGTAATGTCTAATGATGAAGGATTTTACACATTGACATTAGAAGCTTCTGATGCAAATGCACCGAAAAATTTAGAACCAATTGTACTTTCTACTCGTGTTGAAATCAAATCAAAATTAAGACCACGGTAAGTTTGATTATTTACTTGCCTACTTACACTTGTTACACATTGTAGAGTATAGGCAGCCGAGGAGCATTCTCCAACCTACTGTATCCTGAGCTGTCCTTTATAGTTCTATCCAACTGTTCTTCATTTTTCTCATGTCTGTCTGCTATTCACGGGGCAATTCGTCCTTCCATATTCCTATTTTCCTTTCGTCTTGAGGGCTACAAGCTACGGCTTGTTTTGTGACACAATTCGGTAATTTCCTCAATGTGTAAGCTATCCAATCCCATGGCTTCTTCCTTTGCTGGAGTTTGGTTTCTTGTCTTCTACAGTAGGTTTTTGCTGATGGTGTCTAGCCAACCGTTAATAAACACTCATACCTTCCGGATGATTCGTGATTCTCCAAGTCTCCGCTCCATACAGTAGAACTGTCTTGACATTTGCATTGCAAATGCTGACTTTGGTGTTGGTTGATAGTTGCTTTGAGTTCCAGATGTTCTTCAATTGTAAAAATGCAACTCTTGCTTTGCCGATCCGCGCCAAGTTTAATTATGTAGATACACATTAAGAATCGGTAGTTTCAATTGCATATTTTCCATTCAGTTACAACTTATGAAGATAATTAGAGTTAAACAAATTTTTTTAGGATGGCAATTCAAGGTCATCAGGACAGTAATTGAATACTTGCCAGATAAATCAACTCTTCGCTTCTACTTATAACGTGTAAGACATGTGTTGTTTAAAGCAACAACAAAATTGTTGTCATTATGAAGACATTGAGCCTAAGAAACATAGAATATCACCAATGTTTCTTGATTGTTAATTGTATGGTAGAAAATCTCAAGCATACAATTATTTATTATTATTATTATAATTATTATTATTATTATTGTCATTATTAACTAGTTTAAACAATTTTTGAACTGATCAGTAAGTGAGAATGGTCTATAGGTTAAACAACATAATTGTTATTCAACACAAACAACCTTGATGTAATAATTTTTTTCCTCAAGAAAATTTTCACTTATGAAGTGGTTTTTCTTTTTTTCAAGAAATATTGTTTATTAAGAAATGATTTTACGAAAATTAATTTTTTCTGATTATTTAACTAATAGAGTTGGATGATTTTTTTCATTGTAAGCCCAATGAACATAAATTGTTGTAGATGTGATTCTTTATGAAGTTTAGACAAATTATTGAAATTCTCTGTATTGAGAAATTTTAGTATTATTATTATTGTTATTGCTCGATTGGAATGTGACAGTTTTTTCAAGTATAGGTTTCTTTGAAATCATGAATCGACCAATGTTGGACCACCATTAGAAAAGTGGAAGTCCTGGACGACCGTTTCCTCCTGGTATTGGACTCATCAACAGTGCACATCCGTGATTCCCACTACTCTCAGGGATCGAACTCAGGATCTTCGTTCTTGCGCGCGAATGCTTAACATCTAAACTCTGAACCGGCATCCAACGATGTTTATGTTTAACTGCAATCAATTTCATGATTTCAATGTAACTCAACAATCTCCACAACCTTATAAGCGAAAGCTAACATGAGCTCATTAGCAAGTAGCTCCGTGAGGAAGTTTCTACGAGTTTAAGAGAGAAATCGTGACCAGTGAGGGTTACTCAAGACCGTGAATTGATCGAAATTCGACTGTTGGGTGCTGGCTCACACCTCCAGTGGTTAGACGTTCGCGCACAAGACCGAAGGCCTTGGATTAGATTTCTGCGTGCAGCGGGTGTCGCAGATGTGTAATGCTGTTGAGTACTATACCAGGACGAAACGGCCATCCAGCGCTTCTAGGTTTCTAATGGTGGTCTAACATTGATCGATTCATGATTTCAAAATGACTCAACAATGTCCAACATCCCATTATAGTGAAAAGAATAAAGTATGGATTTGTTCATAAAATCATTTGTATTTTTCTAGATCTTAGAGATTCGTGTATTTCATAAGTTCTTGAAATCTCCAAATGAATTATCTTGTCTATCAATCCTGTAAACATTTGTTGTGCATTGCTGCAATATAAGAAAAGTTTAGGAAATAGAGCATATTCAGCTCTCTTCATGTTTACAATGATGGCCCGCTTTATAGTAACTAAAATCATGTTTTGTCAGTAATCGACGTTGTGGAAATTATTGAGTTTCATTGAATCATGAACCGATATACTGTTGGACTACCAATGGAAACCTGTAAGCACTGAACTTCCGTTTCGGCTTGGTATCGATTCCCATTTACGGGAACGTTGACATGCACTGATGATGTGTCACATATTATGACGAACAGGGTTTCCAGGTCTCTAACGGCTATCTAACGTTGACCAGTTCATAATTTCAATATTACGTTTGTTTAATTCCTAATGACAGTCGAAATCTATCAATCAAATTTTAATGATCTCGACAAGTCTCAAGATTTCGACAGCATATACACTTTTTAAATGTTCACTGGTTGGAGGTCATCAGGAAGAAAACCTGAACTTCGACTTTTATTCATTAAAACTAATCAATAAGGTGCATCTTAAATATTGAGAGGACTGATAATGGATAGGATTTCATTGCCACTGAATGATGTAGGGCCGAATCCGAATTACTTTTGGACTACACATACACTTTGCCAACGATTCCCAACTAGTGTATTGATCAGGTCTAGGGTATTCTATCCAACTACCTACCACTCTTATAAATTTATACAACAGCGTTTAATGATAAAAAAATCTGATGAAAATTCACCGTAACATAGCGATGCTAACTACCTATGGCAATGACTCAATTGCCCAAACTGACCAGATGATCCTAAACAGTTTTATTTCCAATATACTTTCTTCATCAATAAGCCGTCACATTTAATGGATCCTATTTGAATTATTCAACTCGTTTGTATATTCACTTGTTCTTTTTGTTACATTGTTATAATATTTGCTTATAGTTATGATACAGTTTCTCGTGGATCATCATCTCGTGGTAATTCACGAGCAACAAGTGTTTCAAATGGTCGAGCTTCTAGAGAACCATAACATCAATCATTAATTAAAGACAGAAAATCACAATCACAACATACTATTCGTATAAGATATTTGTATGTATACACTTTTCAGTGTATTTTACTATGATACAATAAACAGTTATTCAATCATATTGATTGATTAGGATTCAAATGCTTCTAGATTCAATTTTTAAATAATATGTGTGTAACATGACAAGCATATTTAAGCAAATGGAAATCTTCAAGTTTTCATAATTTTCGTGTTCATATATTTCTTTCAAACTAAATTCATGAAGATTCTATACTTTGTAAACTTGCATATTGCTTGCTGAATTTGTTTGTCCATACACACACACACACACACACACACAAACACTAATTTCTGTTAACGTCGCTAAACTTGATGTGTTCAAAATAACATTCGATTGTGTTTCTTTGTTTGTCACAAATTTATTATTGTACACATCCCTTATAATGTATTCACTATTATTATTATTATTACTACTACTACTACTGCTACTATTTTACTTAATTACTCATTTCATAATGAGCTACATTGGTTTGTCTTATTTGTTGTTAGTTTGCGTCTGTTTATATGAACGAATATTACCCCTTTTGCGTGTACCACACTTCATAATGACCTGATTCCCTTTTATTTCCAATCATCCTGTAAGTTTGTCAATTTACAAATGTGTTATCTTCATGATAATAACAATAATAAATCGACATTTAGTTTTTATGAGAGATGAATACAACTTTTAGAAAAAAAATGTATTGTATTTCAGCATGTCTTGCATTTCTAACTAAAAAAAGCATTACAATTAGTTTTATTAACAACCAAATATTATGTACAACCAACCAGAATGTTTACAATTTTACCGTAATATTATTATGTGAATTTCTTTCTGTTTGTACCACCTTTATTGGTAATTATCCTCCTTGCTACTGCTCTTAATTATTATTAACATTATTATTTAACTAATTAATAAAAGAAGCATTTAAATAAACCACTTGATATGAATTAGATTTTTATTATTAAAAATTTAAATCGTCAGACAACATCAAAAAATGGTCGTCGTTGTAGGTTCCTGTAAACTTGCTGGTTCAGCTTTGACATTGAGAAAAGCAAAAGCGGTCGTTAGTTGTACCATCTATGTTCTAGGCTGCTTAGCTCATCCTAATGAATAGTTGATTGGTGATCACAGTTATAATAAATTAAATTAGTCCGTATATGTGAAATACTAGTTGTGCATGAGAAAGTTTAAAACTGAAAATCTATTGTCATACAGACTCCGACCGGATAGTCAGCACCTACCTGCATAGCTCAGTCACAAAGTCAATGTCTTCATGGACTGACTAAGTGTCGTGATTCAGTTCATTTTCTGTCACCCTATTATACACTAGTTTATATGCTCTACGTAAATAAAAAACTAGACAGTTACTGTCGAGTATCAGAAAGAAAACAAAATACTTTTTAAAATGTCTAGGAAGCTTCCATAGATGGTTTGTTTTGGCAGGACAGCTATGTGTCAGCTCGTATGCATGTAAGTAAATGAGCAAACTCTTTTGGAATCGGTGGTGGCCCAACAATGTCGACATAAATATGGTCAAATCTACCGTTAGCTGAAGGGAAGACTCCTGTGGCGACTTCTAGCACTCGATACATTCTGGTGTCGATTTTCGTAAATCTTTGTTTATGTTCGACTATACAAGCTTATCAGTAGTGAGCTTTATTATGACTTTTATCCAGAAATATTTCGTCTTAAGTTATAAGGTACAAAGGGATGAGTTCTACCCGATATGAGGTACGCAAGTTGTGAAATGTGAAGTGAATTCTAGTTAGCGAAATTCAGTCGGATTTTATTTATCGTAATTGTGTATCAAGACTTTAGTTAGAGGTGTATGATCAGTGATTAACGTGAACGGATTGTACTCCAACATGTATTGCAAGTGTTTAGTGGCGGCTGGCTAATAGTTCTCTACCGAAGATGCTGACTTTTTGTGTCGCTTTTAGTTTTTTCGCATAAAAATGCACACGGTTGTCATGGTCGATAGACACGTGACTCAAGTACAGTATTTATTGTTACACTGAAAGCATTGGTCATTACCATTAAATGTGCGTCAACGTTTCGTTGTATAAGCCATACTTCCGTGCCTTAGGAGTTTTTCAACTGTTAGACAAGGAAAACCAGTTATTGCCTACTTACCGTAATTTACACTATGAATGGACTTACTTTGTATACAATTGCACTAGTCACATTGAATACATATCTTCAACCGAAATTTTTACTTAATCCTTAATTGATTGTAAACGTAGACAATCAATAAATTTTTACTCGTATTGATTAACACGCAAAAAGTATACACACACATGTTTTGATTGGTTACCTACTTATTTCGTGTGGATTTAATGAATTATTCACAATCGGCACTATGCCAATTGACATTTCTAATTTGATCATATATTTTCCAGTAAAATCACAATGTAAACTAGGAGCAATAAAATACACATTGAATGGGGCATCATGATTTATAGTTGAATATAGTAATGTAATCCCCTACAAAAGAACCATGATGAATGATATGCACGTGTATATAAATATGTGTATGAGTGTGATTTTATTCAAAACCAATAACAATAATAGAACGATGAAGCAGCTTTTGTAGAATATGAAATATCATTTTTTTTAAAAAAAAAAAAACACTAAGAGGATTCATATTCATAGTGGAGAATTTATTCACAAAATGTATAATCATTAAATGAATAAGAATCACTGAATTACATAACCATAACAATTGCATGATTGAAGAAAAAAAACACGCACATATACAAGAAGAATGCAAAATCTGAAATGAACAATATAACATGGACGACAACGGAATATGATAGAAATTTACAAAAATTAAATAATTAGTTCTATGCATAGAAAGATATTATTTACATAGATTTATATATATATAATATGTCGAGAGACAGAGAGAGAGAGAATAGTGTCAAAGCATGATAATTGGAGACATCGATGCTAATTGATTTAAATTCAATTGTTGCCCATGCATTTCGATTAATGTAGCTACCATACTTGGTGTTTTATTTAATAAACATTCAGCTATACCTTCATAATCACGTCCTAATTTACCGATAGCATGACAAGCCACTTGTATATCTACTGGACTCCAATAAGGATCCTAGAGAAAAAAAAAGAGACATATATACATACATTTCTATTATTTCAATGGAATTAATTACAAGGTAACAATTACAGTAATTCCCTACAATTGTACAGTCACTATAGAGAAGTAATCAATAATAAAAATGGCTTCATTCAGTATTATATATGTATATATATATGTTTAGTACAGTATGGAATTCTGAGTATGGAATATTCCATCAAGTTTCTTTCACAAAACAATTAATGATTGACAATCGGAAGTGGACAGTTCAGGAATCAATCGACATATTATTAAAGTTTATTCTCTTCTCAACAGATTGCCAGCCACTGCAATATCTCGGTTTGTACTTTGCGAAGCAAATACAGTCTATGTGAATACATTTTATGATACAATATTTATTTAGATTTATAGATAAAATATTTATATTTGTACACCATAAAAATTATTGAATTTATTTGCGGAATGGGATTCTGTCCAGACACCCAAACCGAAGCAAGTGGTTCCCTTGGGGGGTCTAATTCACAAGACAGTGGAGCGACATTCAAAGATTCAGTCGTCTAGTAACTGATCACTAACAATAGGTTCGCACGTTGTTTATTACCTCAGAACTCTGGAGTCGATGTGCGCCATTAGTTTGGAATGAGGGTTTCTTAACTTGACAAAGTATATACTCAGTACCCAACGATCAGGCTTAAAAACTGGATACCCACTCTGCCTCCTCTCAATTTCGTAATCAAAACTGCCGCTATGATGCATTGAGTACGTCTTCCCTGACAGTAACCCTATAAAAGCATTTAGAGAGGGAGAGCGAATTCTCATTATTCTCGGGTATTTAGAAGGTGACCGAAATACTAACAGTTTGAATTGTCATACTGCAAAGATTAAGATTGTTTTGAATGTTTATAAATTAAGTTACAACGAAGTAGTATAACACGAATATCGTGTCAGAATAGTTACAATTTTTACTTACAATAGGCAATGAAGGAGGTTGTAACGATGAGATACCAGTCAAGAGTTGAGTTTCACGTTGAGCAAGCTTTAAATAAATCAAATTCAGAGTGAGATGTACCAATAAGGATATATATATATATAAAACAGGCGAGATCTTTTCAACATTGAGTAAACCATAATGATTGAATGTACACTGATAAATAAGTTAACAGGTTGTTGGAAATAATGGACAGGTTCATTAACCTCTGATATTTCCCTATTGATTAACGACAGTGTTATGATGTGAGATGTGCCAGATCTGAACTTAATACGTACTAACCTCCTCAATTGACTACTTGAGCAAGATGACAAGATTGGAATAGAAAGTCTATTTGGTTACCGGATAATAGATACAAATACTCGTCTTGAAAAACATTCCTTCCCCTTGGAGAATGAATACATTTCTTGACCAATAATATACATTTGTGTTCAAAGACATTATCAAATAACCTTTTCATTGGCCCCTAAATCAGATTGTCAGTGAAGCCATAACTGCATATTATCTTCCTTTGATCAACTGTACAACAACATTGCAGGATGAACAAATTATGATCATATGCAACTTCATGTTAAATAACTTAAAATAAAATTACAAACAATATGACAAGCCTGTTTTCTTTTTTTTACTTATTTCATTCTATTCTATTTTTTATTTATTTTATTGTATTCTATTTGTTTTAAGATTAAACACCATTCAAAGCCTTTTTTCATATGGTCAATGTAAATGATGCTTAACAAGATGAATGTGAAGTTGAAAGTTTAGAAGAATAAAAGCAGGAAAACAAAAAATGAAATTGATCTGTGCTGTTAAACTAGATAATACAATAGGAATTGTGGTTTTCATGAAATCACACACATTCAAAAGAAGAAAAAATTTAGCTTAACACAAAGCAGACAGGGGCTATTTCCAATGAAACAGCCATCAGGTGCAATCACATTTTGGTTAAATTAAAGAGAGAGAAAAATAAAAATCCCATTTACTTGATTGCTTTCATCGACCTGTTTACATAATGCCTGTAATGTATGCTTTAAGTCATCGATTTCTTGATTATATTGATCAGCTGTGTAATGACATACTCGAAGAAATTGTTTATGTGAATGATACACTCCAGATGGTAATGTTGGTCTGCAAAACAAAATATGATTAGGTCAAATATGAACATATTATAAAGAATATTCAAAAGAGAATAAAAGAGAGAAACAATACGAACAATTAACATTGAATGGTCAATGATAATAATAAATTAATAATTCTTGCTTAGGGAAAACAGATAGATGGATATATAAAGAGAGAGAGAGAGAGAGAAAATTAACGTAATGTAAAAAGAATAAGAAAGGGTAGGAAAATTGTCACATTACCTGAGGCTTAAAGATTACCAAAGTAAATTCAAGGTTATGACAAATTGTTTCTGCACACATAAGGGGGGTTTTAATTTTCTAATAACCAAGGCCTCCAAAAATCTCAAAATTCGTCCTTCAACATTTCTATCCAATGTTTTGAAGGCTGTCTTGATGTCAATCTTATGCCCTGTCTTAATTATGTGTTTTGTGATCGATGAACATGATTTTCTGTTTCCAACGCTAATCAGCTCATCTGGCGTTGACTGATTTTGAAGCCACTTAGGTACATGTTCCATAACCCTTGATTGCGAAGTCCCTTCGATTCAGCAGTATGTCTAAAAAAGGCAATCGATTATTATTTTCTGGTTCATGAGTTAGTACAATGTTATTCTGAAAGCTATTGAAGTTGTCTACTAACTGATAGACGTTGAGTTCTTTATCACATATAATTAAAATATCATCCATATATCTCCTCTGCAGAGTAAGCTTATTGATGTGCTCATTCCAAAAATTTTCAGCATATGCCATATAAACATCAGCTAAGAGAGGTCCCAAAGGACTACCCATAGCAACGCCATCAACTTGCTGGAAATGTTCATCATCAAACGTGAAATGAACTTTCTGAGTACATAATAAAATTAATTCTCTCAGCAGACTTGACTGAATGGGAAAAAGAGGGAAATTACTTAATATATAGTCACAAAGAAAGTTAACAGTTTTCTTTAGGAGAACACTGGTAAAAAGGGAGTTTACGTTAAAAGAATGCATAGTCTTTTCTTTAATATTAATGTCATCAAGAACATCAATTAGTTCAAATGTATCTTTCAGGGAAAACTTACACAATTTATTACGAATTGGGCTAAGTAATTTAGCTAACCATTTGGCTAGCTTATGTATAGGTGATAATATTGATGTTAGTGGATTGTTAGGTTTATTGATTTTGGGTAATCCATATATAATAATATAATCCATATATAATTAGAATCGAGAGTTTATTCCAATCTAATGAAGCTACTAAACATGAATGTTATCAATAAGGATGAATTGAATATGTTAAAACCCACCGGTTCTGAATTACTGAACTTATATGGAATGGAACTATAAAGCGTTCTGTTTATAGAAAACCGACCTGGACTGGACAGTGTGGACACATACATAGGGAGGAGTAATCGGACTTTGCAATCAAGGGTTATGGAACATGTACCTAAGTGGCTTCAAAATCAGTTAACGTCAGATGAGCTGATTAGCGTTGGAAATAGAAAATCATGTTCATCGATCACAAAACACATAATTGAGACAGGGCATAAGATTGACATCAAGACAGCCTTCAAAACATTGGATAGAAATGTTGAAGGACGAATTTTGAGGTTTATGGAGGCCTTGGCTATTAGAAAATTAAAACCCCCCTTATGTGTGCAGAAACAATTTGTCATAACCTTGAATTTACCTTGGTAATCTTTAAGCCTCAGGTAATGTGACAATTTTCCTACCCTTTCTTATTCTTTCTACATTACGTTAATTTTCTCTCTCCTTTATTTACAATTATCACCCTATGTCTATTTGAACTTTTATTTAATTGACCTTTTATTCATCTTCGTATAAAATGTCTTGACAAGTAAATATTTGTGACCAGATTGTTCGAAATGTATAGCGCAAATACATCACATTTTTCAGATCAATTACGTGTTCTCACTGTTCTATGAAAAATGACTGTACTTTTTTCTAGTGCCAGGTCGTTAGAATGCACTACTATGAATTTGTGCAATACTAAGGCGTTGATCCAGAGGTGCATGAATCCCGTGTTACGACCAAGAACGGGGAAAGTTAGCCTACCTTCTCCAAATACTTTCATATGGCTCTGCGTAAATAGCCACTGTTGGAAAAGTCCTATTCACTGTCTTCTCATGCAGCATAGGTGTTGGTTATCTGAATTCAGAATGTGAAAAACGAATTTCCCTTTTAAACTAATGTGGGTTGCGTTCTATTTGAGATAGGGCTCACTACTTTAGTGACCTGTGATCTTGTTTCTGAAAAATAAAATGTGCTATGAAATAAACCTTCGCTTCAGTTTCGTACATCATACTTAGGCGAACCACGTTTGTGAGACGGTGGTAATTATAAAAAAGAATATATGGATTCCGTTTATTTCAGGCAATCGTTCGCCCCCAAGGAAAACACTTGCTTCAATTTGGGTATCCTATCAGTATCCCAAGAGAGCGAACAAACTAATTGATTTGTGCGGTGCATAGATATTTCAATATCGTTTCTTTACAATGTTGATGTAGTTGAATAATCAAGAAAAAAACAAACAAATTATTCAGAGATTCTATACATACCAACAAAGATCAATGAAGTCGTTTCCAAAAATATCAGCAGAAAAATATAAATCTTCTCATTAATAATAGTGTAGTTTTGAATTAGTTATAAGTTTACCAAAAAAAATCAATTTAATTGATACAGATAGTTCCCAGATTATCAGCTCCTGGAAAATTGATATATGGAGTAAGGTCTTAATTGATTAGAGTACGAGTAAACTTAAAAAACACTTGATTCCTTCCTACTTACTTGTAATATTTACTCATGTTTGCTTTTCTGTTAATCTTTTGTGCAATACACATTAGACAGATAAACCTATTTTTCTCTAGTTAGTAATCTCATCTTTAATGTTAAATTATTCAAGAAGTTTACGTGAATTATTTGATCTCATGTGAACAGCAATAATCACTCAGTCATATATATCATATCATTGTTTATCAGCAATTGATCAGTAGTTTGTTTTCGTTCATTTCAATGATTACAAATTTTGTTCAGTGATCAACTCTTGATCAAATAAAACAAAAACCCGAATTAAGATCATTGAATCAACAGAAAATTGACCGATAAATTTCGGAGATAAAAAGAAATATAAAAATTGTCAACTTTTTATCGTATTGTTGACACATTAATAAAAAAATTAACTAAATAATACCTTAATGTATGAGGTGTAGTAGCACATAATATTCCTCTTCTAGAACTACGTACACCAGGATTTATGCTAGTCGGTATTTCAATTAACTCGTTGTTGTTGTTGTTTTTGTTGTTCTCTTCACGTAACTGATTATTATTATTATTATTTGAGGCTATAGCAGCAGACGCTGCAGCTGCAATCTCTTCTTCAAAACGTGCATGTTTACGTACAGATAAACGATTTGTTGGATTAAAATCATCCGGTAATAAATTTAATGATGATTGAGATAATATAAATCCTGTAATATTCGATCGACTTTTACCACTAACACCACATTGTTTACGACGTTTACGACCAGGTCCATTGGTATCTTTTCTTAATTTATTATTTTGCTCATCGTCTACTAATTGTTCACTACCTTCATTGTTGATGATTGCAGTTGCTGTAGTCGAAGATGGTGTACGTACTTCTAGTTCAGAATCTGAATGCATACTTGATGTAGCACCACCAGCACCAGCACCACTTACGCCGCCGCTGCCAGGTTCATTATCTGGATTAGATTCTTCAAATTCTGGTAATAGGAGAAAACCATGCAACATGTCGAAATAACGTTTAATTTCTGCATCAACTGGGTCATTTGTATTTAAATCGATGTCATATTTCTATGTTGAATGAATATACACAAAAGGAAATGTAGAAATAAATTCATTTAACTGAAATTTCATGCAAAATTATAAGAATTTACCTGGCTATTGCCAAGAACCTATTCGGAAATAAAGGGTATCTAATTGATCATCTGTAAAACGAATATGTTAAATCACTTATGTTATAGCTGAGTATCATGTAATCAACCTGAATCATAACTGTTACTTTGACACACTGGTTGAGTTTGCATATTCTGACCTAATCTAGCTATGATGACAGAAAGGCCTGTTTCATTTAGGTTGAAAACCGATAAGACTGAGGGAAATAAACTCATGGTTAAAGGGTGAAGTCGTACTCCTGACTATATAGTCAGTCAAGTCAACAACAACGTAGAACTTCGTACGTACGAAAACCTGGAAGCACTGAAAGGTCATTTCATCTTAGTATGTGGAATTTCTTAACAGTGTGTATCTACGACTCCACATACGGAAATCAAAATCAGGACCTTCGGTTTCGCGTGCGAATGTTAAACTTTTAGACCACTGAGTTAGCATCCCATGGTGTTTATGTCTAACTTCAATGAACCCATGTTGCTCAATCTTTATCCATTGCCTGAGGTGAACAACTGTCTCCTACAAGACGCGGATTGAACTCCAGCGGTCACAACTTTCCACTACAGTTCCAGGAACATATATTGACGCCAGTAAGCATGGTTTCTGTCCCGGTTTATTGACTACTCTTTACACATGTTCGCTTCAAACTAGCGATAACCACAATTACATTTACCATCCTATTAACTACATCTATCTCATGTTTTACAAATTTTCTCGTTTAGCAAGACCGGAGGTCCTAAGTTCGACTCCCATGTGCGGAGACGTGGATATGCATTGCTGAGAAGTCTGATACTGCGGTGAAACGTCTGCCTAATGCTTCCAGGTTTTCAATAGCGACTTAACTTAGATTGGATCATGATTTAACAGGAATTTCACAATCTTCACAACCCCTTTTCTGGGGAGTCTCATCAGTGCTGATGGCCTGATGACTGACAAAATCTCAGCACGGATACAGAAGGCTCGATTGGCTTTTGCCAACTTGCGTCACTTATGGCGTAGGCGAGATATCCGTTTGCTGACTAAAGGACGAGTGTACTGCGCAGTAGTTTGCTCCGTCCTACTTTATGGCTGTGAAACATGGCCAGTCAGAGGAGAAGATATTCGTAGGTTACTTGTTCTCGATCATAGGTGTCTCTGAAGCATTGCTCTTGTATAATGGGACAACCAAGTAAGCGATGCTGTTGTTAGGGAACGGGTGCTGGCTGGGTAAGGATAGCAGGTCAATAGATGAAGTAGTGAAACTTCATCACTTGAGTTCGTTGGGACATACGTTACGTATGCCTAACCACCGACTGCCTCGACGAGCTTTGTTTTGTAGTGTAGGAGTAGGTTGGAAGAAAGCTATGGGCGGCCAGACCAAAACATGGCAGAAATCCATGAAGTCATTGACAAGTGGACTGGGTCATGTCGGTAGTTGTAGACTACCTGGTTGGGGTCCGTTAGATGTTAGTAAACGATGGCTTAACACCGTTTGCAATGGCGCCGGTACATTTATTCTCTGTGTTCTCTCAAATCCTAATCTGGATTCTTCAACACCTCTAGTTTTATCTTTGTAAACTTATCTCACTGAATCATACTTCTTGAATAATATCTTCTAACCCTAACCTCTCCGATTACTTCTAATACCTTTACTACCTCTACTACTATTGCATTTGAATTGACAATTATATCTCTGTGTTATTGTGGCACGGCAACATGAACTGATGTACTTACGTACGAAGTTCTACGTTGCAACTGATTGACTAGTTATGCATTGAAAATAATAAGATCAAATTTTACATAATAACTAACCGGACTCTAACCGACATACAACTTATCACATACACATAGACTATCGTACAACTTGAAAAAGATTCCTACTCTGGATAAATTATTTTACGACTTAATGGATGTATATCTTTGTAAATTAACGACAACGGAATGTAAATAAAACAAACAACAAAAAAAACTAAACTTCACAAAAACAGGGGCTATTTGAATTTAGTAGGTGATGCAGTGTTTGTTTAATTAGAAAAAAAGTACTGTGTTAGAGTCCTAGTATGGACATAAGCATTGGTGTGAAGATGCATCCAGCTGACAAGTATCACACCGGATAGAACTTGCGTCTTGATTTCAGCTACTAGCAACCATCCAACTCTGTTCATGATGCTTCTGACCTAATGGCAATATCGAGGCATTGTACACAAGATGTACATAAATAACAAAACAAGACTGATCAGTTGCAGTTCATCATATCAATGGGGAGATTCAAGTAACCAAAACAAAATGAATCAATAACTAGAAATAATTATTCACAACAACTAACTTGATGATTATTGGTCGATGTCTTTACGGGGGCATTATCCGGTAGCGGTAGAATACCTGGAGTTAAATAACCATGTTTACATAAACTAGACCATTTCGCCCCATATAAACCCATTTCATGTAGTGTTTGTTGATTACGTTTATTAAGATAATAGAATAGAATTAATTCATTGACAGTACGATTAGGAAACTTTTATATGAAAAAGAAAAAGAGACAAGAAGTAAGAAAGAACAACAGTATAGAAATAGTAAATCGAGTATTGTGAAGTTACTAATCATAAATGATAAGCAGAATAACCACAATAAATTAATTGAACTCATCAATCATGTATAATATATTGTGAATTGAATAGTGACGAACCAAGAAGATAGTTTCAAAGTAAAAAAAAATAGATAACCAACCAAGTTGATCTGGGTAAATCGAGTAGGGTAGGTTTCAAATTAGCCAGCGAAAATGTAGAACTTCGTATGTACAAACATCAGTTCAAGTTGCCATATCACATTAGCTCAGACAAGTAGGATTGTCAATTCAAATCCCATAGTGGTAGAATTTGTAGCAGTATTAGCGGTAATCAAAGTAATGATTCGAGAAGTATAATCCAGTGAAATACATTTTACAGGAGAAAAAACGGTTATTAGGAACTCAGAAGATTACAATTTGAGAGAAAACAAAGTATGGATGCATCCGCGTCATTGCTAACGGTTTTGAGCCACATAATTCAGTCTACGAGTGTCTGGCGGACCCTAACCAGGTGGTTTATATTCACTACACGGCTCAGTTCAGTTGTCGATAAATCCATGGATTTGTGGCATATTTGGTTTGACCACACCTAGCTCCCTTCCAACCTACCCCCCTATCAGACAACATCGCTCGTCGAGGTAGTCGGTTTTTAGGCATATTTATCACATGTCCTAATTACCTCAACTGATGAAGATTCACTACTACATCAATTGATCTGCCATTATTAACTAGCACCCTTTTCCTAACAAATTTCAATCAACACCAAAATCAGGATTTTCAATACAAATGTCAAGACAGTTCTACTGTATGGAGCGGAAACTTGGAGAACTATGAAAGGCATCATCCAGAAGATACAAGTACTCATGAAAAGTTGTCTACGCAAAATACTTCGGATTCGTTGGCCAGACACCATCAGCAACAACGTACTGTGGGAGAGAACAAACCAGATTCCAGTGGAGGAAATCAGGAAGAAGCGGTGGATAGGACACACACTACGAAAAGCACCTAACTGCGTCACGAGACAAGCCCTTACATGGAACCCTCAAGGCAAAAGGAAAAGAGGAAGGCCAAGGAACACATTACGCCGAGAGATAGAGAAAGACATGAGAAGAATGAATAAAAACTGGAAAGAGCTAGAAAGGGAAGCCCAGGACAGAGTTGGTTGGAGAAAACTGGTGGGAGGCCTATGCTCCATTGGGGGTAACAGGCGTAAGTAAGTAAGTTTTCCTCACATTAGCATTGCTCATTAGGTCGTCCTAGGATATACGAGCAATGCTTCGAAGATACCTATGATAGAATACTAGTACTCTAATAACACCCTTTATTCATAGTAGCCATGTTTTACACCTGTGATTCAGTAGGACGGAGAGAACTGCTGTGCAGTAAACTAATCCTTTGTTTAGAGAACAGACATCTCGCCCACGCCACAAGTGATACAAAATAGCAAAAGTCAGTCGAGCCTAGTGTATCCATGCCAAAATTTCGGCAAACACCACGCCATCAGGACTGACAAGATTCCCAAGATAAGTGAAGCAGTCAGCACGCCCGACTACTTCACTACCTATCACCAATTGAGGTACCGGCTGTGTTATCTTTAAAAGCAGGTCAACGACAAAGATAAATAAGAATGGAGAAAGTGAACAACCCTGACGAACACCACTCGAGGTAATCGATTCGCTGAAGTTATTTCAAATTTGTTCCTGTACTACTACTTCCGTCTAGTTATGTGCTTGTTTGTTTAAATAAATAAATATACAAATAAACTTAAAGGGTATTGGATGCTCACTGCTAAAAAGTCCACATACTAAGATGGGACGGCTGTCCAGTCAGTGCTTCCAATTTTCCGATGATGATCTGGCTAAGATCAGTTCGTAAATTTCAAATAAGGAAATGAAACAATCCGTACAAATCTCTTTCACTAAAAATATATAAATCATTACTGTCACCAATTTAATTTCGATATGACAAAAAAATTGATATATATATATATATATATATATATATATATATATATATATACATATATATATTACCAATTAGTGTAAATAAAAAAGTTGTTTATTTATAATTCATAAATGAAGCAGACACTTACAAGTTTTTTAATTTGATGAAATTGTTTATTATAATAGTCTACAGATATAAAAAATATTCGTCGTTCAGATATTGTCCATTCATATTTGATTGGACTAAAATTGCATAAATCTGTTAAAGCGCAATCAAAATCAGTTTTATGCCATGTAAGTAAAGCAAGTGCTTGTTCTTCTGAATAACTTTGTAAAAAAGAAATATATATGCACGAATAAATATGTAATCAAATAAAGACAGTATGATAATCTTTATAAAGTATGAAATTGAATTGAATCTAGCCTCTAAATACTCTAATATAGCTACGCGTATTGAGCCACTGTCAAAAAAGTCCTATACAATACTTCATAGTGAGGCTGAGGTGTTATTTAACCAAATTCAGAGGATGAAAAGCCAATGATGTTTAAACTAGATTAGTGGGTACGAAACATTCGCTTAGAGGAGTTGGAAAACCCTCATTCCAAACCAATGTGCTGGGGAAGTTGAATCCCCAGAACTAACTTGATAAAAGTCTCCATTTTGGATTTTATTCGTGGGCTGATCAGTTGACCTTGAGATTACACTTCCCACCAGGAAAATCCTTGACTGTCATTGGTCGATGTGTTATTTTAGTACGCTATTTTTGTGGCTCTCCCAAGGACGTTTCTATGATGCCTAAATAAAATTTATCTGTCGACCTCATATTTTCTCGGTACTTGTAGAATACACTTTCTACGCTATATCAAGACTTTTGGATACCGTTAGCAGGACCTTGGAACGCTCGGATTAGAGCAGCCTATGGTATCACTGGATCACTTGTCTTAGCTCTCGTTTACCGACAAAAGTGAACTCGCAATAGTTCAAGTATATCAATTGACGAGTATAACACAATGATGCACATCGGCTCCAGGATATTGATGTAACCAATGGTGTATGAACCTACCGTTAGTCACTGACTACCATAGGATGGCATCTACTGGCATTGCTCCATTACCTTGTGAACTAAACTTTTAGGTCAAAGCCTCGGAGTGTAGCCTCCTTAGAAAACCAATTGCTTCGGTTCAGGCTTCCATGCAATATATCAGCCCAAACACAAATTTAATGGCTTGTGCGGTGTATAAACATTTAGGTGCCCTTTTGTACCAATTATTGTGTTTACATAAATAAAAAAACTCATTTAATAATTCTACGGCGAATGAATTACTGACTAGTGTTAGATATGCAGATGTCCGAGATCTGGACGTGATGCATGCTACTCCTCCCAAAAACGACTAGCTGAGCAAAAAGGCAAGAATAGGAAACGCATTTAGCCACCAAACAATAAACACAAATATATATATATATATATATATATATATATATATATATGGCTGGCGACTTTAACGCTCAAGTAGGTAGACTCAGCGCAAAGGAAAGAAACCTGAGTGGATCTTATGGTGTCGCAGCTAATCGAACAGATAGTGGCGACCGTCTGCTCCATCTACGCTCAGATAACCGCCTATTTCTAGCAAACACTAACTTTAAGCATGAGGAAAAACATCTCATGACCTGCCGACCCCCAAAGCAGACCAACGATGGACCCAACTAGATCATATCGCTATAAGTCATCGGTGGATTGGGTCTATTGAAGACTATCGCTCATTCTGACACACTTGTTGAGACTCAGACCATGCTCTCGTGCGAGCGCGTATTTTTTTGCGCCTTACTGGACGTAGGGAAAACATCTCAAGGGAACCTCTGAGTGCTCTAGTTAACGATAATAAAGCTGAGAATATATTTCAGGAACAACTAGAAAAACAGTTATGGGGCCGCCTTGTAGTAAGTGGTGTACACCCTGAGGCAGCTTGGAATGATATCCAAAAGGCTGTGGAAACAGCAGTGATATCTGCTAGTAAGGTGAACCACAAGGTTAGGGAGAAGCCGTGGATTTCAGCGGCATCTACAGAACTGATAGACGCTCGTAAACTTATCCCGCCTGGCTCTGAACATGACGAAGAGCGAAGTCAACTTAAGCGCAGGCTGATAAAAAGCTTTCGCAATGATCGAGAACAGTGGTGGGTAGCGAAAGATGGAAAAGGAAACGGCGATAGGCGACAGTAGGCATCTATTCAGACTTATCAAGGAAACCGGTATTAGGAATCCGAATGTTAGTGAGAATATTTCGGAAAAGGATGGTCTCGTTATTCATTCTCAATCCAGGAGATTGGATCGATGGGCAGAACAATTCGGTTACCCACGATCTCCAGTCATCATGAATCGCAAAGCGATATAAGTCCTCCGAGTCTTTACGAAGTTGAGAAAGCTATAGGAAATCTGAAGCGATGGAGAGCGGGGGCTCCTGATAGATTGACTTGTGAGATTTTTAAGAATGGTGGTCTAGTTTTAGCAGTTAGATTGACTGAGATCTTAGGTGGAATCTGGGAACTGGGCGTAATCCCATCTGACTAGTCTCAATCGTTGATTGTCCCAATTTATAAGAAATGAAAAAAGTCCTCTTGTGGCAATCAGAGAGAGGAATCTCCCGATTCCCGGCTTTATCAGACCATTTAAAAATAGGTTAGTAGCTTATAACGTCCATTTTGAGGTTAAACGTCAGCTAGGCTTAGATACTTAACTTCTAGTCTTAAACTTCAAGTTAGGGATATTTACTCGACTACCAAATGGCTACGAATGTTTTTATTTCATCATAATCGTTGCTGAAAAACAGACCATTTCAAGAGTATTAACCCAGTCAGGTAACCATATGTGGATCACTGTACTTGGCTTAATCATCCTTATGGTATAAAGGATAGATATATCGTCAAAGATGTCACAGCTAAAGCAATGTTTGTGCACAATAAAAGAGATCAATGTTAATTTTAGGTATAGTTTTTGTAAGAGGAATAAACCAATTACTAAAGTAATTAACCTGCATTGACTGAGGTAGTTTACAAGATCACCGTGAATGATCAAATTACATGACATTTATACATACAGCTACGACAATGTCAGTATGCATGGTGAATATTTAAGTCAGTCAGCTACAATGTAGAACTTCGTATGTAAGTACATCAGTTCAAGTTGCCATACCGTATTAGCACAATGAGATGGAATTGTCAATTTAAACCACATAGTGGTATAACTAGTAGAAGTATTAGCAGTAATGGAAAGAACTAGGGTTCGAAGATATTATTTAAGAAGTAATATCCAGTGTACTAAATTTAAAAAGAGAAAGATAGAGCTGATTAGGAATTCGGAAGATTAGAATTTGAAAGAACACAGAAAATAGATGCACCCGCGCCACTGCAAACGATTTTGAGCCATGTCATTCAAGATCTCTAATCATCGGTTTCTATTGTTTCGCAGACCCCAACCTGGTAGTCTACACCCAATAACATGGCTCAGTCCAGTTGCTATTGAATGTCTAAAGTAATCACTAGACAGAGAAATTAGAAACTAATCTAAATTAATCGGAAAACAATCAAATACATATTGCTATATATGAATAAGCATATGAAGGCTAGTAGTTTACCCATATTTTTCAGTAGCTGTATTCAAAAATTCCTCCAATTGATCATGAAAACTTTCAGGTATTGGACGCCATAAAGCAACTCCACGATCTGGTTGGTTTAAAAGGCTTGGAGGTGGTTCGCCTTGGAAAAGCGGAAGGTCAGCTTGGAAATCTGTGCCCACTCGGATTATTGCATCTACAAAATAGAAAAAAAAGCACAGTTGGCAATGTAAATAGAAAATCAAATTGAAATCTAATTTTAGTCAATAATTTTTTACAATTGTGACAATCTGACTGATGTTTTGTTCTATTATAGCAGGTGTTTACGACTCCACACGCAGAAATCGAATCCAGAACCTCCGTTCTCGGACGCGTATGCTTTATCTCTACACTATTGACCACTAGTGACCAGTTTTGAGAAATTTCACGAGTTCCAGTGAGAACCCGTGTCCAGTGGAGGTAAACTGTTCTAAACTGGCAGTTAACCACCAAAGACAATGTGACATGGTAGCGAAATGTTGGGGAATGATTGATAGGAGTTAGATTTTGCATCACTAGATCTCGGTCCAATGGTCTATAGGCTTAGCGTTTGAGTGTTAAACTGGGGGTCGCGAAGTAAGGTCGTAGATGCACGTTGCTGAAGAGTCCCACACTAAGAAAAAGCAGTGCTCTTAGGTTTAAGAGTGAGAATGTTTCACAATCACGATAAAACTCAGTGATCTCCACAACCATCATAATGGCAATACTATCGTTTCAAAAACTAAATCCAGTGAAAGTAAATGCTTATTTCAAGTACTTTGTTTTATTTGCCTTTACTGTGAACCCCCGCTTCTTTACTCTAGTTACTACACAAAACCAAAAGCAAGTATATTGAACAAGAAAAGAACATATCCGGATGCGTTCGGCCTGACCACATATTTTGGGCTAATGAAATTAGACTACTCAAAAGATGAGATAAGGGTTTCAAGTGGCTACGTGAACGTATTTGATAGTATGTACTTGAGCAAAATCATGTCAACGATACTTATGTTAACTTGCATATTCCACAAACGTCGGTAATATTAATTTGCAACTGAAGTTTTTTGGTAAACATATACAATAACGGGATTATCAGACTTTTATTATAAGGATAACATAGAAATGAATCAGAAATAAGCTAACAAATATATACCCAGTCAGCAGGACATTCGACAATAACAGTGGTTACTTTTGACTGAGGTTAATTGAGCCATATCTGTGGAACGTGGAAGATATTAAACTAAGCGAAAGATCTGGAACTGCACAAGCTCCCAACTTTTGAGGAAAACCGACCAATTTTAGGAAAGTTTCATCGAAATATCTGAGTGAACTTTTGGGGAATGTGTCGAAAAAACTTAAAATTTTCGAGATGTGGAATGTTTCGTCCAGAATTTATCCTTAATTTTCTCAAGCTGTAAAGTTTTCACCCACCTAGAATTTTCACCCACTGAGAATGCATGAATTTATACCCGAATTTTGAAATCAGTGCTGGCAAGCAGGACAGAGGATGTTGCCAATAAATTCGGTAATAATAAAAAGTCAATTGTTTAAAAGATATGACAGTCAAAACTGTGATCGTAAGTAGAAGCTTTACCTTCCGCTTATTATACATCTGTCGTTTATCATTACCCTTTGAACATCCAATATCTAATATAAAAGTTGTAAATTATCGTCAAATGCATAGTAGAGTAGTGCCGATTTTTTACGATAAACTGTAAGACATTTTTTGAAACCTATCTTATTTTTATCACATATTAAACATCGCACTAACAGCGTTGGTAGTTATATAATCCTAGCTAAACTACACACAAACTTAACATTTTCTTTAAAGCGGTCGAGCTTAAACCAGTAGTTTTAGCCTTTCTACTGACTAACAAACGACTAGGATGACGCCTGTGAACAACAATCATTCAACTTTATGGCGAAGCCCAAACAGCAACTTTCGAGGAAAGGAGACTAAAAACAGAAATAACCTACAATTCAATAGTATTTCCTCAAAATAAATTCTAATTTCGGATAAAATGTCAGCAGGATTTGTGAAATTTTGAGGAACACTAAGGATTTTGCAAACTTTGAGAGATTGGGAAAACACGTCGCCGCCTAATATCTACCATTGACAACTACATGCATATACACAGTGATGCAGGATAAAAAGTTTACTTTCGAAAGCATCCTGATCAGAGTTGGAGAACGAGTGTGAAAGGCGACCACGAGTAAGTACATTACTCATTCGGGGGCTTCACAACGGTGAATGACCTTGAAGTTCGTTATGTGTGCATCATTAACAATGATCAATAAATATATTTGTCAAGTCATCCGTCAGTAAATTGGTTTCAAATACTGTTAAAATCTGGCTTAATCCTATTAAATTTAAAAATATGATAATGAAACACTCTTTGGAATCATGAAAACACGTAATGCTATAGGCGAAAGATAATTATCATCGTCTTTAAGATTCATCGTATCTCAAACATCCTGTTTTCGCTATTTTACCTCCAGTCTGAACAACCTAAATTACTCAGTAACATAAAGGGGTAAACTCAGTGACATCTGGTTATTTGTATGCATGGTACTGAGATGTATTGAAGTACGTTTTTGCGAATGGAACTCATTTTCATTGAGTTTGAACTAGCGATATGGTGTATTCATCTCTAGCGTTTGATTTCTTTTCAGTATCTTGTGTAAACTACTCATAACTCCAAAGTGAATTTGTTCTAGCTTCTATAGAGGAATCTATCAATCTGAATTAGTCGAACATAATTGTGGTATATTGTATTTTGCTATACCAAATTAAAGGCTATGGGGTCGTTATCTTATTTAATATAATTAATAAGGAAAACCTAGATTTGTGTTGACTGCTGGTGATTTATGAATAGAGTATTGATACAGGAGTTGGAACTAGGTTTTCTTTCTATCTGAGTAGTAATTTACGATTTATCACGAATGAATCAAAGCTGTATTTAGAAATAACATTGAGTAAAGCCATTCAAAAAATTTATTTTCTGTCTTTGTAGCCACGACTGGTAAATGACCTTACACTCAGTATTATATTGCAAATGAGTGAGGAAATACATGTAGTGAGCGAGTCAAGATACCAGATTGCTCTGCTCCCTATGTAATACCAACGTTCTCCTTCAATAAAATACTCAATCATGGATTTATTTTGTCTTAAAGACGAGACCGTACGGAACATTTAGTGGTGAGCATAGGCAATATTGTATCTTGACTCGCTCACTACATCCACATTGTAGACCATCAAACCAGAATCAACGCACGATTTACAAATCTTTACGCCAGTAGAAACTTTGGAGGTCGGAAAGCTGTAAAATTCTAAATTTCAACCTTCGCCAAGAAAAGGAAGAGAGACTTGTTTCTGTGTTTTAGGCAATTTTCTTTCATAGGAATTAGTGTAATATATTTGTTTCAGGAAGTAGAAATAATTTAACATAAAATGGATGACACATTAATGATTATCAAAAGCAAGGCTTTCAAAATAAAACTTCAGGAACCTCCAAACACTTAGCTGAACAGATTGAGCAATATTTCAGTGTTCAGGTACGAAGGAGACGAATAATCTCTAAATCCTTCAACAAGAAACTGGTTTCCAGCTTTGTACTATAGATTGCTGTGATAGGTCTGAAAATATGTATGTCCTCAGCAAATCAACTGTTGACTACCATCACATTTCAACAAATGCTTCTTGTCTCGAACTTCATCAGGAAGTGGCGTAGTGCTACATACTTCATATCATATAGATTAATTAATCACATCGTAGCTAGTCACTAATACTGGTTTACGTCAATCATTCTGATGGCCCCAGTGGGTTCATTAACAGCTATCGTACTGCTAGATCCAGTGAACATTAACTTTGAAGCCTTCTCAGATCGTGGGTAAGAGAGCATCGCTAACCAACAATGTTTAGGTTATATAAGTGTTGGAATATTCATACAATATCCTAAAAGATTTATTGGTCAACTCTTATTGGTTGATTCCTACTGGTCAGTTTTATGGTCGTCCTAGACACCAATGTTATTTCTTATTGGTCGTCCTGACTATCAGTGCCGCTTCAGTTGTTGTTTCCTATTGACCATCCTAACTGTCAATTTCACAGACTTCGACGCTGTTCCGTAACCGACCTAACTGTATAAATACGCATTATCTGTAACGGTTCATGACCCCGATCTGGACCCGGATCCCTAGTCCGGGATCCTGATTCTCTTCTGGACTCGGACCTCATACTTTCTGGATGATTGTAGAATACAGGTTTCACTTCATATTAAGTCTTCTTTGTTAATTCAATGACGACTGGGATAATCGGATTTGAGTAGCATGTCGTGTCGCCGGACCCTCTATCCTCGCCCTCGTATTCCAACTAAAGTAAACTCGCAATAGTTTCAAGCATACTCGGTGACAAACCTAGCAAAAAGCAACAAATGATATAGTAACAAGAATAGTACTGGAGCTGGAATCGTTGAGTGAATTATTTTTCTTTATTCATTGATGCCACATCCTCTGATAATCTTATTAGATAAACATCACCCACTCAGTAGATCGTGCATAACGTAACGGATTAAAGCCGTACCAAGACTAATGATTATGTGGGATTTTAAATTTGAATTTCCCTGAAATTATAACATGCCATTAGTAGAAAAGCTAAAATTCCAAAGACGAGTGACAACTTGAAGCATATTTGTATCGGGATGTGGTTGAAGAGATCTCATGATATACCCAATTCGTTTTTGATTTTTCAACCGTAGTTTCTACCTTAACGTGGTGGTCGCGTCTGCCTACCTTGATAACCCAACCGAGCTATACTGGCTGAAACACACGTTTCCTTAGGTCACAATATCTCAAAGAGATCGACTGAAGAACGGTACGTCTAAACCCGGCATCTCATGGTCCGAAAGTGAAGTCGTACTTCCAACTCTAGATGCATCTGATAACGGTAAAAAGCTACAGTCAGGAAGTCAACATTTGCATCGATCACATTTACGCGTCATATGACAGATGGCATATGACTGCAATGATTATGAGGTTCTTTGGCGGTATCTGTCGTTTAAAGGTGTACCAGAGAAGTACATTGACCTTATACAGCCTCGATACACGAGCACTATCAGTCATATCAGAGATTGAGGTGGATTGTATGAAGAACAGATTACTTCAAGTGGTGCCCATCACGGTTGTCCAGTTTCTCAATTTTAATTTAACTTTGATATTGACATGCTTTTAAAAACTTTCACCATCTGACTTTTCCGAAGTTGATCTTCGACTAGGAGATTCGCTGGCAGACTTAAAATACACCGATGATATAGTTCTTTTTTTGTAAACCATCACAAGGTACAGTCGCCTGACCGCATTCATCAAAATTGAAAGCCCATTAGAGATGCAGTTCAACCCCTTCTGAATGCGAAATGTTGCTGCTAGATCAGCTTGTATAGGCACATGAATTAGTGATAGGGCGTGAAGTGGTTGAGTTTGTTGGCTGCTTCACCTACTTTGGGAGACTCGTCGTTCGTGATGGCCTAAATCCTGACGAAGTTTCGGCATCGACGCATAAGGCTCGACCGACTTCCGCCGAAATGTGTATCCTATGACGAAGGGCGAGTTTACCGCAGTGATGTCCTCTGTATCCTACTAACTCATGTGTGGTAATTATGGCCAGCAATAAAATTAGGATATTTGTAGGTTACTGGAATTCGAACAAATGTGTTTTCGAAGCATCTGTCCTATATCCCAGGGCCATCAAGTCAGTCATCTGAAACGTAGAACTTCGTATGAACGTACATTAGTTCAAGTTGATTACCTCATTGGCACAGAGAGGCAATTTTCAGGTCAAAGCACATAGTCATAGAAATAGTAAAATTATAAGAAGTAAAAGGAGGAATTTTGGTTTGAAGATAGTATACAAGAAGTATAACTGAGGAAAATAAATTGTTAAAGATGAGGCTGAAGATGGACAGCAATTTATAAAATTAGAATTTGAAAGGAGACAAAGAATAGGTGCATCTGCGCAATTGAAAGAAATTCCATTCAAGGTCTCTAATCATCGGTTGCTATTAATTAACAAACCCCAACCAGGTAGTCTGCACCTAACACCATGGCTCAGCCCATTTGCGAGCGACTTCACATATTTGTGCCATGTTTGGTCAAGCCGACTCATGCTTTCTTCCAGCCTACCCACCCTCGTCGAGGCAGTCAGTACTTAGTGTAAGACCCATTTTTGAAGGTTTTGTTTGTGCAAATCCCTCCATGTATACATTTGTAGTTTGTTAATATTGACTCGTTCAGCTGTATATTTTGTTAGCCTGTTCAATTTCATTTGAGATGGTAATATTCGCATTTTAATATAGTTTCTATTTTTTCGCAATCACTGAGTTTTATGGCCTCACACAATGAGCAAAGGTATAAGCTTTGTCTGTCTTGGGCAAGGACATTTAGTTAATGAATGTAAACTGACAAAGCGCTGTATATTTATTGAAGAATTCAGATCTGCAGTATAATTCATCTGTTCCAAGACCACAGCACAATTTTCCATTCTTATAGCCAGGTTCGATAGCCGCTCTGCGTCATTATAATCAAAATTTACAAGACTGAATAAATTTCCTTGGTGATTACATGCGACTATCCGAACAAATGTTTTAGAATTTCCCTGGTCGTCTTATAACCAGCTGAAGCTTCCATCACGATACGACGTCAAACGGCTGCTTTTGCCCTACCCTTACAATAGTATACCAAATACAACAAACATCGGCTATCATCATTGACTCTTGATGCTACGTAAGTGTCAAACTGCTTTACGAACTTCCAATACCCTCTTGGTTGTCCATCAAAATAACTCAGTTAAACCTTTGGTGTTTTTAGACCTACAACAGGCGCTATAGACATTACGCTATATTCTGATAATTCAAAGCCCTTGCTTCTCATCTAAACTAAGATTTTTTACGTCATCTGACATCGAGTTATGACTAGAATTACCATAAAGATAATTAATCTTATCTGAGTCTGCACCATGACACATAAGGACATCAAAGGGCATTTGCTTTGTAAATGGGGATCTATCATTCAGTTTGGCTCCATTAACCCCAACGAGCCTTAAGCTTGACTTCCTTAGACGAGTGTTCGGAAAGACGAGCGAAGCGACAAAATATCTTCAGAAGCGATAATTGAAATCCACGAAACGTTAGCCAAACAACTTCAATCAAACGGGATTTGTTTACAACTGTAGGTTTGGACTCACAAATAACTGTCTAGGTAGTTTAGATACGCGCTATTTGCCAGTTGAAACCAAAACAAAGTGACTGGGTAAATGACGGTTCTAATATTTATCATAAATATAGATGTATATCATTGCCTAAACAATTATTACCACTCAGTTATTACACGAACAATTTTTCAATTAAGCAAATCAATAGCAACAAATAAATGCTATTCTATCCTTTCTGAATAGATCAGATTCGTTTGAGAGATAATATTTGGTTGCTCTATAACAGTGTTTCCTAATCTGGAAAAATGTTTCAATTCACGATCAAAATGCACCATTCCAATTAATACAAGCAAGACAATCAAAGGAGTACCAAGATATTATGGCTGCCGACCAGACTAAGTACCAGATAAAACAACATAAATGCGGTTCAGAAAGGAACAAAGAGACTCAGTAAAGGCGGAAGAAATAGAAACTATAATAAAATACACATATTATCATCTCAAATGGATTCGAATAGACTAACAAAATGTACAACTGAACGAGTCAATAAGAACAAATTGCAAATGTATGCATGGAGGCATTTCCATAAACGAAGTCTTTAAAAGAAAACTGTGCGGCTAAATCAAATCATGCCACGAAACTACGAAGTCAACGACAACTGGACTGCGCCATGTTGGTATGTATCGACCATCTTGTTGAGGTTCGCAAGACAATCGTAACTGGTGGTTGGGGACTGTAAATGACATGGCGCCAAATCGCTTGTAATGGCGCAGATGCACCAATCCTCCGTTTCCTCTCCAATTTGAATATTCCGCATCCCTCATTACCGTTGTTTCTCTGGTTAAACTCATTTCGCTGTGATATACTCCCCTGATCCTAAATCCTTTCGATCACTGTTGCAACCCCTATCACTATAGGATTTGAATTGACAATCGCATCTCTGTGCTAATGTGATGTGGCGAATTGAAGTGGTGAAACCTCATCAGTTGAGATGGTTGGGACATGTGTTACGTATGGCTAACCACCGACTGCCGAGACGAGCTATGTTTTGCAGTGCAGGAGTAGATTGGAAGAAAGCTAGGGGTGGCCAGACCAAAACATGGCACAAATGCATAAAGTCACTGACAAGTGAACTGAGTCATGTTGCTAGATGTAGGCTACCTGGTTGGGGTCCGCTAGACGATAGTCACCGATCGTTAGAGACCTTGAATGACATGGCTCAGGTGCATCCACTCTTTGTGTTCTATGAAATTCTAAGCTTCTGCATTCCTCATAATCTCTACCTTTCTCCTTCTAAATCTATCTTACTGAATTATACTTCTCGAATCATATCTTCGGTGCCTAATCTTCTCCATTACTGCCAATACTTCTATTATTGCTATCACTGTTGGATTTAAACTGACAGTTGCGTCTCTGTGCTGATGGGGCATGGCAACCTGAACTGATGTACTTACGTACGAAGTTCTGCGTTGTATTAGTCTGATGTGGCAATTTGAACTGTTATACCTACTCACCAAGTCCTTCGGAATGACTCTTATTGTTCTAAATGGTCAGAATTCGTTCACTTGATTCTAGTTAAAGCAATTTGTTTTCCTATTAGGACCCAGAATTTTCTTAGTGGTGATGATTTCCCGAAGAAGTGGTGCATTCGCACTGGGCTCTTGAAGATTTATATTGTTTGTGAACCACTGACCATACTGTTGATCCACTTTCTACTCATAGTTCATCCTGGATACAGAACCTACCTACCTACCAACCATAATAAACTTCATGACCCACAGTACCAAATGAACGGTAATACAGTACAGAATGCAACAATTTGTAAACAAGCGATAAGTCCGCCCCTAGGATAAAGACTTTTTATCATATAAAGTGACAGTTATGGTATTCTTGAGTATACGAATGCTGAGCAATCAAAACATGAGTCGGTATTTACAATTATGATACACGCATCCCTAAGTGTAATGACTAACAGTAAGATTAGGAATAATTTGTACACGCGAACAATAATCTGAATGTAGTGAAGATAACCCCTTTTAGAACCCATTGAATTAGTTGATTAGCTTAAGAATAATTTTAGCAATTTACAAATGAACATTTTTAGAATAAAGTAAACTTGATATATGAAAATTTCCCGAGTATGAAAAGGTGTTATTCAGAGTCCAGAAACAATCTGATTAGCAGAATACGCCCGTGATATATAGGTTATACTTCATTATCTGAGATGGGACTCAAAAAGTTTACATGCTTTGGTATTTCTCGGGATTTTATTTACTATTATGAGCTCGTCATTCTAGTTACTGTTACTCAGAAACCACGGGACGGAAAGCGACTCACCACTGTTAATATAAGTAATAAAGCCGAAACAAAACAATATGTAACCTAGTTTCACCATTCCAAAATATTCACAACACAGTAACTTCGCTACTTTTCATCTATAGATTAAATCACATCACTTGCCTCACATCAATGATTGAAACAGCAGTTTGTGGTTGGGTATCTAGACGGCCTGTTAGTGCGGTTTAGATGGATCCATTGGTCTATATCTTAATCTGTGCAAAAAATTCCAACACAAATCCTAATGTTACTAGGGCTACTTTACCATGAAAAGGGAAAATATTCTATTTAAAACCAAGGATCATCCCTTTACAAAAGACCGTATCAAATTAGTAATAAAATGCCTACATGAAGCTAAATGAAGACGTACATATATATAAACTTCAAATGTATTTACACTGAATAATTAAAATAGAAAAACTCAATACACTTTATTCAAACTTATGGAGACACAATGAACTCTACCAGGAATAAAACATGAATAGTAGTTATGGTCTTATTTTAATAAACAATCCTAGTGATGGGTCAGTGACATGCCATCGTGATGCCTCCAGAAAATTGAAGACTTCATCTAAATCATCTACATGTCGTGGACGATCACAAGCTGATGACAAAACATGTGGTTCTAGATAAGAAAAAATAAATGAAAATTCATCATTACAATGTAAAGAAATAATAATGAAATAATGAGGAAATGGAGAGTACTCGCAGCAATAATAAAGAATTAGAAGTGAAGAGATATTGAAACAGATCATATACAAACAAGTGTGTTTTAAAATATTTGGGATGATATAGCGACATATAGTAAAGTATTCCCAAATATTGATTTTATTTCTGTTTTATAAATAATGGTGTTCCACATGTCCAGGACTCATTCTCAGGGATTGGGAAAGACAAGCGGTACACTATAGGTTGATTACTTGGAACAAATCTGTCACGCTTAGTTGGCTCCTAGATTCTAGAACATTACAAACAACTGATGTAGTTGGAGATGGGAGGTGAGCAAACATCATAAATTTGAAAGTAGAACGAATTACACATACCATTTCATTAAAAGGAAAAATACTGATTTCCTATTTCGACGACGTAATTATTGCTACTAAAAGAAACGAAATGGATAACACTCACAGTCTAATTGTTAACACGACCCACTCACAAAAAATAGTAGTTTGATAAAAAAACATCTTCAAGTGATTCAATAGGGTGAAAAATAAATACTGTAGGGACAATAGTAGTATGAGTGTTGGAAAAACGAACTGACAGTAATCAAACTACTAAATGTAACACCAACTGGTTAAAAACATAAAGGTAGTATCACAACTAAAATGTGAATGAACATCATTGATTATTGAACGAGTAGCAAATCACATAAGGACATGATTTCAATAAACAATGATTGCGGTTAACACTTGATCAGATAAACACCTACGAAATATTAAATAGGATTATATAAAAGATGAGTTACCAAAGGGAATAACATACGAATTCATCAATCATTCATGGATATGATACGAATGTGTCGCAATTCAAGTCGACATTATGCATAATAGCTAACAAGATGGAAACATACAAACTATAGGATAAATAACACCGATATCAATTGTAAACTAAATGCACGGAATAAATGAAAAGTATGAAAAAAGTACTAAGTTCAAAATTTGTACGTTTATAAAATACCTTGACACTGTTATGGGTTATTCTATATTACATAAACTTAGGTCTGCAATTTGTTGCACAAGCTACAAATCAGAATTTTCCCACATAACTCAGATCACTAGTTACTGACATCATGGATAGATGCCATGTCTTAAGAGTTCCTAATCCTTTGTTAAATTACTTTTACCAAAACTATAGAAAAGTTTCCGTGTAGAATATTTAGCCCCATTATTATTCTGTTTACCATCTAGTCAAACATATTATTATTACTATTATTATTATTATCAAAAGTGAAACTAAAGTACAAGTACAGATCTCTTATAAAAAACTTATAAACAAGAAGTTACTGAAAACCACAAACAACAATGTTGGTCAATTTCATTGTATTTTGTATGAGTAAGATTTGCACGAATGGTATGGTAATTGGTTACCGCTTTAGATGTTTTAAATTAGGGTATAGAGATTGAACGCAAACAATTTGTATAAAATTTGTGGTGTTAAGCTGCCTATTATGAATAGAACAATAGGTGAATTATTAAGACAAAAAACTACATGTCGATAGGAATACGCATAAGCAAGGTAGAACTTGAAATAGAGTATGGTGCAAATATAAGATAAAACTAATCATGGTATGATATTTGAATTTTGTAACTATAGAGTAAGTTCTTTAAATTAATCATTTTAAAATTGATGTTACACATGTATGAAGTGATAATTTCTTAGACAAAAATAACCACTGATAATATCATAAAGTACATTTTCATAAAAGCTATGACTAACAACAGTTTAAAAATCATTCATTTCTCTTAAAATCATGAAGCATTTTTATGTTTTGATATTAAAGAATCAGGATTTTTCATCAATATATAGATAGATAGTAATGTGATAAATTTACTTGAAAAATACAATAACTGGTGCCAAACACCAACTTGTTAGATGATAATGATTCAATGTTCACCAATGATGTTTTAATGGTTTGATAAGAAACAAGTGTTCTCTTAAAGTCATAGATTGAAATAAGAAGATAAATTTTAACTCAAAGAGACAATTAAAACTGGGAGGTTTCTATCAAACAACTTCACTTTCTACCGCATGAAACCTAAACAAAAAACCAGTAGATTAAGCACTAAACCACAGTAATTCTTTACTAAATAATCAATCATTTTGCATTAAACATAATAAATGATTAAATTTTAATGATTTTATAATAATAATCATAATAATAACCTGGAGCATATTCTTGTGAACCAGTGCCTTGTTGAAGTGCTCTAGCGTATAAATGTGAAGCAGCTGCATCAACAAATGCATGTTGCTGAACTGTAGCATCGCCTATCAATGTACCACCACCAGCAATGGATGTTATTCCAGAATTAGTTAAATCACCATTGGTAGATGATTCACTGGAATAAAATTGAGCTGCATATTGAGAAGCATAATATTGTTGATAGTATTGTTGATAAGCTTGATAGTATTCTGCTTGAGCTGCAGAATTCCCTGTTACTGCAGCTGCAACTGCAGCAGTGAATGGATCAGGCATACCTTACAAAAAAAAAATAAACAAGGTAACGATTAGTGAAGAAGTAATGAAAACAAGCTATACATTATCAATATATATAGAGAGTTTTATTATACCTAATGAGAATAATAATAAAATTCAGAAAGATTACATTTAATTTACGCAGATTTTTCAAGAGATTTCACATTTTAAATAACTTAAAGATCAGAGTAAACTCATCAATTTGATCTCACCTCGTTCAGATATAAACACAACACAGTTTACAGTTCGTCATTTAAAACGTAAGACATCGTACGTAAGTACATCAGTTCAAGTTACCATACCACATTAGTATACAGATGCAATAGTCACTTCAAATCCCATAGTAGTAGTGGTAGTAAAAGTATTGGCAGTAATCGAGAAGATTAGGGAGCGAAGATATGATCCGAGATGTATAATTCAGTGAGATAAATTTAGAAGGAGAATGATAGAGATGATGAGGAATTCAAAAGGTTAGAATTAGAGAGAACACAAACAGTGGATGCACCTACGCCATTGCAAACGATTCTGAGCCATGTCGTTCAAGGTCTCTAACCATTGGTGACTTTCGTCTCGCGGATCCCAACATGATTCAGTCCACTTGTTAGTGCCTTCGTGGATTTCTGCCATGTTTTGGTCTGGCCGCCCCTAGCTTTCGTTCAACCTATTCCTACATCGCAAAATATAGCTCGACGAGGCGGTCGGTGGTTACGCATACGTAACACATGTCCTAACCACTTCAACTGATGAAGTTTCACTACTTCATCTATTGACCTGTTATCCTTACCCAGCACCCATTCCCTAACAACAGCATTGCTTACTTGGTTGTCCCACTATACAAGAGCAATGCTTCAGAGACACCTATGATCGAGAACAAGTAACCTACGAATATCTTCTCCTCTGACTGGCCATGCTTCACAGCCATAAAGTAGGACGGAGCAAACTACTGCGCAGTACACTCGTCCTTTAGTCAGCAAACGGATATCTCGCCTACGCCATAAGTGACGCAAGTTGGCAAAAGCCAACAGAGCCTTCTGTATCCGAGCTGAGGTTTCGTCAGTCATCAGGGCGTCAGCACTGATGAGATTCGCGAGATACGTGAAGCGGTCTACACGTTCTTCTACTTCACTCATTATCACTAGTTCAGGTGCCGACGCGAACCCAATCTTGAAGCAACATTTTGCATTTCGAGGGGGGAAACAGCATCCTGAACTTGCTTGCACTGTTGCTTAGGGTAGTCAGAAGATTGCATTTTGTCAGCGTCTTCGCCGAATAGAACTATGTCATCGGCATATTCTACGTCAACAAGCGGACCTCCTGCTAGAAGGTCCACTCCTGAAAATTCAGACGAAGATAATGTTATATCCAGCAGCGTGTCTATGACAAAATTGAACAAGAATGGAGAAGGTGGACAGCCCTGACGTACACCACTTGAAGTGGAGAATTCTGATGACAGTTCGCCATAGGCTCTCACCTGACCAGTGGTGTTCGAGTAGAGAGCTTGTATAAGGTTAATGTACTTCTTTGGTACACCTTTTAATGACAGACAGTGCCAATGAACCTCACGATCGACAGACTTGAATGCAGCTTTGAAGTCGAGAAATACTACTGTTGTAGGACGCCTGAATGTGTGTCTGTATTCCAAAACCTGTCGTAGAATGAAGATGTTGTCTAACGAAACATAATTCCTGGTCTCCTGAAATCCCATAAAAGGGCAACAGGCTTCATAAGCTAGAACTCTGGAATCCCGAGCAATCGATGTATGTCGTGTCTCCGAAACGTGCATGCAAAATCCGAGTAAAATCATTAATTTGATTTCACTTAGTGCAGATAGAGACACAACAATGTTTACGCTTGGTGTTTTCTGGATGTCCTGATGCTGCTTCTCATAGCCTCGTCGATTTAGGTATAGCATTAGGTCCTAGGGCAGAATCAACTCTCCTAGACTGCATCCCGATAGACAGTCGCTTATGTGATGTCCGACTGAACGGGACGGTACGAACTCGGAAGGATAGGGACACTCACAGTTGCCTCTTCGTTGTATCTGCCTACGCTCCCACTGACTGCAGTTCAGACGACGAGAAAGATACGTTTTACAGAAACCTCTCTAAACTTGTTCAAAACGTTAGGCACCCTGATATAGTAATAATGGCTGGTGACTTTAACGCTCAAGTAGGTAGACTCTGCGCAAAGAAAGAAACCTGAGTGGATCTTATGGTGTCGCAGCTAATCGAACAGATAATGGCGACCGTCTGGTGTATGAACCTACCGTTAGTCACTGACTACCATAGGATGGCATCTACTGGCATTGCTCCATTACCTTGTGAACTAAACTTTTAGGTCAAAGCCTCGGAGTGTAGCCTCCTTAGAAAACCAATTGCTTCGGTTTAGGCTTCCATGCAATATATCAGCCCAAACACAAATTTAATGGCTTGTGCGGTGTATAAACATTTAGGTGCCCTTTTGTACCAATTATTGTGTTTACATAAATAAAAAAACTCATTTAATAATTCTACGGCGAATGAATTACTGACTAGTGTTAGATATGCAGATGTCCGAGATCTGGACGTGATGCATGCTACTCCTCCCAAAAACGACTAGCTGAGCAAAAAGGCAAGAATAGGAAACGTATTTAGCTACCAAACAATAAACACAAATATATATATATATATATATATATATATATGGCTGGCGACTTTAACGCTCAAGTAGGTAGACTCTGCGCAAAGGAAAGAAACCTGAGTGGATCTTATGTTGTCGCAGCTAATCGAACAGATAATGGCGACCGTCTGCTCCATCTACGCTCAGATAACCGCCTATTTCTAGCAAACACTAACTTTAAGCATGAGGAAAAACATCTCATGACCTGGCGACCCCCAAAGCAGACCAACGATGGACCCAACTAGATCATATCGCTATAAGTCATCGGTGGATTGGGTCTATTGAAGACTATCGCTCATTCTGACACACTTGTTGAGACTCAGACCATGCTCTCGTGCGAGCGCGTATTTTTTTGCGCCTTACTGGACGTAGGGAAAACATCTCAAGGGAACCTCTGAGTGCTCTAGTTAACGATAATAAAGCTGAGAATATATTTCAGGAACAACTAGAAAAACAGTTATGGGGCCGCCTTGTAGTAAGTGGTGTACACCCTGAGGCAGCTTGGAATGATATCCAAAAGGCTGTGGAAACAGCAGTGATATCTGCTAGTAAGGTGAACCACAAGGTTAGGGAGAAGCCGTGGATTTCAGCGGCATCTACAGAACTGATAGACGCTAGTAAACTTATCCCGCATGGCTCTGAACATGACGAAGAGCGAAGTCAACTTAAGCGCAGGCTGATAAAAAGCTTTCGCAATGATCGAGAACAGTGGTGGGTAGCGAAAGATGGAAAAGGAAACGGCGATAGGCGACAGTAGGCATCTATTCAGACTTATCAAGGAAACCGGTATTAGGAATCCGAATGTTAGTGAGAATATTTCGGAAAAGGATGGTCTCGTTATTCATTCTCAATCCAGGAGATTGGATCGATGGGCAGAACAATTCGGTTACCCACGATCTCCAGTCATCCTGAATCGCAAATCGATATAAGTCCTCCGAGTCTTTACGAAGTTGAGAAAGCTATAGGAAATCTGAAGCGATGGAGAGCGGGGGCTCCTGATTGACTTGTGAGATTTTTAAGAATGGTGGTCTAGTTTTAGCAGTTAGATTGACTGAGATCTTAGGTGGAATCTGGGAACTGGGCGTAATCCCATCTGACTAGTCTTAATCGCTGATTGTCCCAATTTACAAGAAAGGACAAAAATCTTCTTGCGAAAATCACAGAGGAATCAGTCTAACTAATATAGTTTCTAAATTGTTAGCCTCGATTATACTTATAAGCCTAACTAGAGCTCGTTAAGAGCATACTACAGAAAACCAGGCTGGTTTTCAACCTGAACGTTGATGTATAGACTTGATAGTCACATTACGACAGGCCCTGCAACAGATACACATACAGGCGTCCGATAATAGTTGTGATTCGAACGGTGAACCACCATATGCTTCCTTTAGTCTCAGACCAAAGAAAATGACTGTCGTAGTGTGAATAAAAAGGAAAGTGAATGAAGATTCAGTTTAATTGTTTCTGAACAGTTAACAGAATAGTTTTAAACTAAAACTCCCTACGAAAAACTAAGAGATAAATAAGACGAAAAGAAGTAAAACACATATTTTTTAACTGGATTTAAGCATTTTGATTGAGTTGGATATTGTTTAAAAGTCTAGTGACTTTTTTTGAAAGGTTGGTAATGCTTAAAAAGTTAAAAACTAATCTAATTACATATACAGAAAAGTTTATTCGAGACTAATATACTTTATTGATCAGTATAAGATTATGAATATCATTGAGTTCATAATCAGTATATGCTTACTAGTGACTAGTTTCAAGAGAGAATTCTCAGAATTCTAGTGAGGATTCGACCGTATCGGGTGTGATGCAATGGTCTACCGAATATGATGGTAGATGGTCACACAACATTGTGGATTAATTGAAGTTGGGCACGAACACTGTTGGATGTGGACTCAATGGTCAAACATTCACGTGCGAGACTATTCCCAAACACGTAGTCGTGGATACGCACTGATGAGAAGTCCAACAATAGGATAAAACAGACTTCTAATGCTTCAAGAATTCCAATTGTGGCTCTACATTAGTTGAATTCGATGATACTTTATTCGATTAAAAACACTCATGAACGCCAATCAAATGCTTCATTTAATATTTACATACTTACCACTTGGAACCACTGAACTTGTCTCAGATGCTGTAGTAGTAACAACCAAACTTCCATCTGCATTATAACGCTTTGGTATAGCAAGACTCACTCGAATCGGTTTATAGCCTAAACCACAATAATTTTGCATTTCAATCAATGCTTTGTCCATATCAGATTCAGTTAAGAAACGAACAAAGCCATATCCACGAGATTTGCCGTTTGTCATCACAACTATTAATTATGAAAATTAATAATACACTTCCATAATGATAGTTACCTTTAGCTGAACGACATGTTGGATACTTTTTAAAAGCATTGAATAAAGCAAGATCATCAACATCTTCCGTTAGTTCACCAACAAATAACGAACATTCATTACTAAACAGATGAACATTAGTAAATAAAAAATCCCATACCTAGAAGTGCTATCTTTTCCATAACTAGCATGATTAAGTTTAAATCTTCTTGTCTAGAAAAAAAAATTAAACAAATCATTCGAAAAAGTTATGACACAAAAGCGGTATTACAGTATGAAGTTAGTTTTTCATTATACCTTGACAATGAGAACTAGGAAGCACTGAACGACCATACTGTCCTAGATTCGGGAAATTTTGTTGACTTATAGTGGATCAACTCCACAACGTTTCGGCTTTGTTAGGGGTATTATAATTCTAGACCACTATTGTGTCAGGATACAGAAGTTTACATTTATAACCTAAATTTACGATACTACATGATTATTGCTAATTATTGCAACTGCTGACATCTTTCACTGATCTCACAAAGTTGAACTTTGTCGGAGTGAAGTATGTTATAGTAGATCATGACCGAAACTTAACACACTCAACGCTAAGACAAAAAGTTAACGGTTCGGTCCGCATGGAATAGTTGGTGTGTACTGTTGGAGAGTTTTAGACTGCTTAATGTTACTTAGCTTCTGGTGGTTCTTTAACCAATATCGATCAGTGAAAAAAGCTACCTCAAAACTCGCAAATATTCCATTGCAACGAAGTACAACAATTCCTCTCCGTCTTTATCGGTAAAGCCTTTGGAAGGGTGGAGCTACCACTTTGAAAACCTTCCACAAAAAGACAGTGCGCGGCGAGCCTCAAATAGTTTTCCTTCGGGCTCTGCGGTCACACCCACAGGTTGTTAAGACCAACGTTAACCCAAGCTTTTCATGTCACTCGAGAAATACCTTTTCATGGTGTGGGCAACCGAGAAGTAACACCCACTCTCATATCCCTAAGAGCACGTAAGATAAACTTGCTCACAATCAAATTCTTTCTCAGTTTCCTCTAATAACTCTCTTGTATCACGACTAACCCTTCTCGAACAACCTTATCATCATACACTGCTAATGACAACTATTTAAGTACAAGAAATGCTATTTATGGTCACGTGGAACCCTGCTCTAAAGTACATGATGGAGCTTTTAAAGTTCGGAGATTGTGTCAAGTAGGACAAGAGCTTCCTTAGCTAGGATTCTAGGATTTCGCGCCACTAAGGTATGCTGCGTCTCCGAAACAAGTATACAGGATCCGAGTACATTCACTCATTAGACCTCACCTTACCAAAATAAAGGAACGATGTGAATCACTGTTCGTGTCTGGAAACCCCACTGCTACTACACACGGACACAGCGTTGCCTCTACGTAGTCCATGCTTACGCTTCCACTGACTGAAGCACAGATGAGGTAAAAATGAATTCCATAAGTCGCTTTCCAATCTAAAAAAAATTAGGACTCTATTGTCAGTCAGTCAGTTACAACGTAGAACTTCGTACGTAAGTACATCAGTTCAAGTTACCATACCACATTAGTATACAGATGCAATAGTCACTTCAAATCCCATAGTAGTAGTGGTAGTAAAAGTATTGGCAGTAATCGAGAAGATTAGGGAGCGAAGATATGATCCGAGATGTATAATTCAGTGAAATAAATTTAGAAGGAGAATGATAGAGATGATGAGGAATTCAAAAGGTTAGAATTAGAGAGAACACAAACAGTGGATGCACCTACGCCATTGCAAACGATTCTGAGCCATGTCGTTCAAGGTCTCTAACCATTGGTGACTTTCGTCTCGCGGATCCCAACATGATTCAGTCCACTTGTTAGTGCCTTCGTGGATTTCTGCCATGTTTTGGTCTGGCCGCCCCTAGCTTTCGTTCAACCTATTCCTACATCGCAAAATATAGCTCGACGAGGCGGTCGGTGGTTACGCATACGTAACACATATCCTAACCACTTCAACTGATGAAGTTTCACTACTTCATCTATTGACCTGCTATCCTTACCCAGCACCCATTCCCTAACAACAGCATTGCTTACTTGGTTGTCCCACTATACAAGAGCAATGCTTCAGAGACACCTATGATCGAGAACAAGTAACCTACGAATATCTTCTCCTCTGACTGGCCATGCTTCACAGCCATAAAGTAGGACGGAGCAAACTACTGCGCAGTACACTCGTCCTTTAGTCAGCAAACGGATATCTCGCCTACGCCATAAGTGACGCAAGTTGGCAAAAGCCAACAGAGCCTTCTGTATCCGAGCTGAGGTTTCGTCAGTCATCAGGGCATCAGCACTGATGAGATTCGCGAGATACGTGAAGCGGTCTACACGTTCTTCTACTTCACTCATTATCACTAGTTCAGGTGCCGACGCAACCCAATATTGAAGCAACATTTTGCATTTCGAGGGGGGAAACCGCATCCTGAACTTGCATGCACTGTTGCTTAGGGTAGTCAGAAGATTGCATTTTGTCAGCGTCTTCGCAGAATAGAACTATGTCATCGGCATATGTGGCTTCGCCTCGATAAAACTTCGACTCCTAACTAGAGCTCGTGAAGAGCAGAAACGAGAAAATCAGGCTGGATATGGCTGTATAGACCGTATGTTCACACTTCGTCAAGCCCTAGAATAAAGACACACATTTCGGCGTCCGAAAATAGTTGTATTCTTGGACCTTAAAGCGGCATATGATTTCATCGTTCGTGAGGTTTTGTGGCCGTGTATATTATCGGATCAAAGTGCATTGAACTTGTACAGCCTCTACTCTAACACTACTGGTCGAGTCAGAGCTTAAGGCGAACTGTCATTGTAATTGAATACTTCAAGTGGTGTCCATCACGGTTGTTCACATTCTCCATTCTCATTCAAATTTTTTATTGACGTCTCACTTTTCCGGAGTAGACCTTTTACTAGGAGACTCGCTTGCTGACTTAGAGTATACTGATGACATAACCCTACTCGGTGAAAACGCTGACAAAACGCAGTCTTCTGACCACTTTAAGCAACAATGAAGCATGTTTGGAATGCGATTCTCCCCGTCGAAATGCAAAATGTTGCTTCAGGACTGGCTAGCATGGGCACATGAACTAGTGATTGAGTATGCTGACTGCTTCACTTATCTTGGGAGTCTCATCAGTGCTGATGGCCTGGTGTGCGACGAAATCTCAGCATGGATACAGAAAGCTCTAATGTAACTTTGTAAACTCCTTGTGAATGTTTTTCTCGACTGTTAAATCTATTTCACTAAGATATACTTCCCGAATCATATCTTTGAACCCTAATCTTCTCCATTACTGCTAATACTGCTACCTCCTCTACCACTGTGGAATTTGAGTTGACGATTGCTAATATGGTATGGCAACTTGAACTGATGTATGTACTTACCAAGTTTTACGACTTAGCTGACTGACTACGCTTGCGTTATATTGTGAAAAAATCAATTGCTAAAAGAAATCTATAAGATATCCAAACAGAGCCTCAGAAAATCTTGATTGATTTGTAAATACAAATAGAAATCTTTAATGGACTTAAAGTTAGCATTAGACAACCGATTCGTTTTAATGAAACTCACTGGAGCTCCAGGAATTAGCTTGCCGTTCAACTTAAGCATTGCATCTCTAGCAGATGTTGAATTAGCGAATTCTATAAAACCATAACCAAGAGTTTGACCAGTTGCCTTATTCCGGATAACTTTTACGCTGACTATATTTTCACCCGATGTCTCGAAAGCTCGTTTAATAAACATTTCATCCATGTAAGGTTCCAGCTACAAAATCAAGAAAGAAATAAAACCGGACAAAACATACGTCACCCATCCATATTGTATGCGAAAAGTTCTGCATCTTTTAAAGTCTGTTGGTAGGTGTCCACCTTAAATGGGAACAGGTTTTGCCGTGACTTGGATAAGGTTCCAAATGTATGGTAGAAGTTTATTAGATCGATTCAAGAACCTATTGATAAAAATGAGAAATCAGATAACTTAAAAAGCACGTATATGAAATGCGATAATTCCAAGCAATACAAAACTTAAAATAAGGCAAATCTCGAAACCATACTGAAATGCGAATCTTGTGTCCCAGGACATAAGGTGTTTAGGTTTTAGGAACTTGCTGAAAATCCTGTAGTGATGCAAGTGCTTCAAAAGAAATTCCAACTATTACTGATATTAGTGTATACGATTTACTCTACTTACTATATTACTATACTACTTTAATGGACACTAAACCATATGCTATGTGATCCAAACGATTATAAAGTAAAATTAGATAGTGAAAAATCTGAAAATTTATCAAGCATGACAACCTGGAAATTATGTGAAACATAGATAGATAGTGAAACATAAATACTGTTGATGATATTAATTTGGTCTAATTCAGTAAAAGCTAATATCAACAACGTATGTGATCGAAACTTAAAGGTACTGCAAATCCAGTCATTTGAATTTACAGAAAATATTTCCCAACAAACTGAACAAGCTTTATTTTCCGAGAAGGATAACTTAAGCGGAAACTGTCACAGTCAACCCATACCTTTCGTCTTTTCGACGCCGGCATACACTATTGGTATTACCACTTGCTATATTTTACAATGAATTTATAGCAAGCACTCAACATAAACACTCAAAACTATCGACTGCTGATCTGGTTCAGAATTCAAAGGATGAAAGAGCCGTTCCTAACTGTCAAGGATGTCATTACGACTACTTCTAGTGTATTTGTTGTTAAACAAACATTTACTAGACCTACTGCAACCTTATCATTGACATCGAGTGCATCGAAATGAATCAGATATAGTATTTTAACGTTTGCGTGCGCTAGTAGTTTGTTTGAATTAAGGAGTTTTCAGATGTACGCTAAAAGAGTACTAACAATAATTTTCTCAGACTACAGCTGAAGATAGAATGTTACTAGCAATAATATTAGACAATTCAGTGTACATTCTTGGGGGGGGGGGGAGTAGTCACACAGGGGAAGGTAAAAATGCTGATTTCAAAACCCTTCCCCATAAAAGAAAAAGTTCCTGAGTCCAAACTAATTAGCTCGGGATAGGAGGTAAAGGGAGATAACTTTATGCACTATCTTTTGTATTCAGATATAATTTACTCAAAGGTCCGGATTTATTTCTTGTTTTGTTCGCTTGAGCACGACAGTAGTGGGAGAAAGAAAAAAGTCACCACTGTTGACTCAGTCAAATTATGTGATAAATCTATGACTTACGACGAAAATGATGACCTACAAACGCAGATTAGTAGTACGCAACCACTCTACACTATGAAGTACGCGGCAACTCTCCAGTAACTTCGCCTAACTATGAAAGTTACTGAGCACTTGAAGGTCAATTTGTCATAAAACGATTGGTGCGTCACATCGACAATTTATGAACTTCCCGGGAAGCGATTAAATCAAGACAGTTTCAAATATAATTTTGATCCAGCCACTCCGTACTCCATTCAACAAGTAACAGAAATGATTCCATCGCAGTGATGCATGATGTTGAACAAATATTCAACGATATCATGCTGTCGCGACGATTTACGAGTGGTATAGTTTTGAAACCAGCCTGACTGAAATACATAAGGCAGAATGACTTTTGTTAGTAATCCCATGTACGCCATACGCACACTAAATATGTCATATCGGCATGGGAAATGACCGAGCCTGACCCAAAGCCCAAATAATTTTTGGTCAGGCATAATCCAAATCTCCCAATTTGCCAAATATCTTTTTCACTAGCTAGTATAAACCAACCTATTTCTGTGCGCCCGATTCTTGATCTTTCGGTAAAGTTCCAGGTGTTCCGTAGTGTCCTGTGAATGGGATTTAGCCACTCGATTGCCTAATTCTAGTCAGTTGGCAGTGGTTTGTGAGTTTGTATGTCCCGTTTCAGGGCAGTGAGTTTTCCGAACACCAGTAGCTATCACATTACCAGACCGAAGGTCAGTTAGTTACAATGTGGAGAATAATAAGTGAAAAATTATAATGCTATTAAGAAGAGGATTTCAGAACTAAGCATATAAACAATGGGAAGCTCTCACAGTTAACTTTGGAGAAAAACAACCAAAAGCTCCAAAATTTACTATGATTTCAGGGTTCTCCCCGGCATCTCCAAAGTTTAACTAATCTGGGACAAAGCCACTGAGTCGTATTGCGAAAACTCCAGATATTTAGTCACAGTCGTAATCACAGAGCATCAGGATCAGACTCTTGCCATCAGGTTGTCGTTAGCAATTGTGATCAACATATTTCCAATTACTTTACATCTTCTGACTCACCACCACAATCTAGGCAAAGACAACATCGGTTATCTATGTACACTTCATTAGAAATTAGTTTGTGCTTCAGGTTGTGATGAAGGGTGTCTGTATTGAGTAAAGCACAAACTCGTAACATTTGACATATTGCTCCTCAGAAGCTCTGCAAACAGCTAGCTAATGACAATGTTGTAAAACTGCACTCATATTTGTGTCTAGGTTGTTAAATATAGATTTAGCTTTATCGGTTTTAGACACTAAATATATTGTGGTGGTGTACTTTTACGAAGAAAACACAATTGCTGAAATATAAACATTTGTTGTTGTAGTTAATCCTGACAATAATTCTTATATTGTACACCTCTTGTCTAACTGTACTAGGGACTACCTCTCGCGTGTTATTCCCATTCTACTGTTCGCACGTCTCCTGTGTGGACGTTTGCCCTTTGTGCACCCTCTTGCCTCGATATTAATTCGATATCACGAGGCCAGTATCAAATATACTTCTTCCTCTAGAATCGCCTTTTATTCTGATTCTTAGAGTAACGGTATTAACGTTTGTTATCCCGCGAAGTAGTATATTATTCGATTCTCTATAATATCAACACTAGTTTACAGAGCATCCAGCTCAACGTGAACTGAGTATTTTATGAAAGATTTATCAAATAATGACTTGAAATGTTTAATCTAAAATAATCAATTATCGCCTGGATATGTAAGTATAAGTGATGTATCTTATTGGAATGCGTTGTTGATTTTATACGAACCATAATAGAATTGACTTCAGCATGCAGATTCGCCTTAATTAACAGTATTTACAGCCTTTTTCATGGTGATCCTTCAATGGTGTTCATAGTCAACCTCAACTGGTCCAGCTACAGTTGGTGAGCTGATGTTTTTTTCACGAAGAAAGTCAATTACGGTGTGCCTATAATTCCATCCTCAATCTGTTTGTTGCATTAACTTTATTGATATGTTTTAATATACATTATGTTTGCAACAACCCCTCTAAATGGTGTACAGGTATAAAAATTATGATAAAATAATAGACATTGAGGTGCAGATCATTATATTTCAAACTCTCTCGTTACCCTCAATCCAGGTTTGTCGTTTGTTTTACGTGCATGGTTATCTCACTAAAGCTACGTACCTAGTGGACAGAGGTGCCCAAGTTTCTGCCGTATAGTCTGGTAGCAGCAAGCTTCAAGCTACAACGACTCGACTACCCTCTTCAAATGAGTCTGCGATTCCTACCTACGGTAAATTAAGGATAAAGATCAACCTAAATAATCGATGACAGTATCTGTGGACGTTCATCCATTCTGATGTTCCGACAACCGTATACTGCATCGATTCCCTGCACCACTATGAATTGCTATTCGATTCACGAAGGTTGCAGTTGATCGACACTCAGTCGAATGTTGAATCGAAGGGTCTCAACGCTCAGACAAATATGTACTGAATCAATGGTGAGTTTTCGCGCATGATCACTTATTTAATGATATATATATTCCCAGCCAACTTAACCGAGTATCAGACATTGCATCTTCCCGGGGGTTTTACACAACGGAGCATGTATGGTTTGTATAACAGATAACGTCCAACGACTGTGTACATGCGAACACTGCCCTCTGTGTCAAGTGGAATACAGCATCGACAAGTCCCTTTCCCTAATGGGTAATTTACCTGTTCATATGTTTTAATATTAGTAGATTCGCTGCGTGAACCACAGCATAACCGTATGAAAGAATTTTTCACGTGATTTCCAGTAGCCAAAAGGTTAATCTATACGGTTCACATTATCTCGAACAAGCGCACGTCGATGACAGTGCCCTGTTCGATAAGTAGAGACCGAATGCTGGACCCATCAAACCTGCTAGCAGGATCTCTATGTCTCTTTCAGACCCCACGCTCAATATATCAGAGACCTCATTCTCACGTCCCAGTCAGTAGCACGCGCCTCCTGCACTATCTACGGATGAGACTCCAGCGTTAAGTCCAGATCAGTAGACCATACCGCCCCTTAATTGGGGTGAGATTCAAGTCTCAAGCTCTCAATCACGAGGTACGAACGAGACTATCATCTCATGTTTTGGTGGCCATGTAAACCTATCTGCACGCTTTTGAGACTGGCCTCTCAATAAGCAATATATAGGGTACAGGATTCTACCTCCTTCTAAATGGTTGCTGCACCTGTTTTCTTTTTCTTTGATTTCTTATCCTGAGCTTATGCCTAGGACCGTCGCCTTTCTGGTACCGTAGATTTCACTCAAACATGTCGATAGCTGGCCTGATCATCCACGCCCTTGTCAATGTACTCGGACGACGCACTGGTTCCGACCACGTCTGGCATACGTACGACCCCGAACTTGGTTTTAATGGTCGCTTCCGTTTCCTTGACTCGACCTGGTTTCATCCTACGTCTGCGGCGTTTTCTGGTCAGAACTCCTACTAACGCCATCAGATTATGGATACAAACCACTCTAGTGTGGCACACCAACTCGAGCAGCAAATAAAGCACGTTACTCCTGGTACCTTTCTACGTAACGAATCTTCGATGACAACTCGAGAATCAATGATCACTTCCTGTTCGTCAACCCTCAGATCCTACAGCCGCACGTTTTGTCGACCAGTCCTATGAAGGCCAGCACTACGTATCTAAAGTGTCCATCCTTTCTAGCAGCGGACTGCCGTAGCAACTCCACTTTTGCGAAGAAAACGCGATTGGTTAAATGGAAGCATTCATTATTATAAACAGTTAAAGCAGTAATTGTTTTACAGAAGATTTTGTTTATTCGTACTCCATAAACACACTTTCCGTTTGTTTTGTTGCCGGACTGATTATACTGCTTGTTGTATCTTCGCCCATATTCTTTGGCACAATTTCGGCATTCTTTCGATGCCACGAAATCGTCAAAAAACACTCCTCCTTCTGGATCAAATCTTCTTCTCTGTATTCGGTTCACCAAGGTGACGACCAGAGTTGGGAAAGTAATTGGTTTGTAGTTGTGCTCATAGTCAACCTCGACTGGAGCCACTACAACCCATGTTTCAGGCTTTTTGAAATCAGGGCGGTCCGCAGGTTCCGTAACCCACTTAAATATCCAGGTTCTTGAAAAAAATACCCACAAAGGTCTCTAGTGACAATGGAATATCACTAGGCTATGACGAAAAGTCATTCTTATGGCCGAATGTACACAGGCACACAGGTTTCATTCTGGACACGGAATACTTGACGCAGCGGGATAAGGTTATTACAGGTGAAGTCAAGAACAATCATCAAGTCAGCTACTCATGTCGAGTCATTGTAGCAACTCCATCTACCGAATGTTATTTTGCCAGTAAGCTTGAATATGTCCTTCGAAAGTTTCTTCCTTCCGAAGAACATATTTAGGCTGGTATTAGAACAAAAACATTTATCGTGAAAAATGAAGTTACACAAAAAGTTCACGTCACGTATTGCTTATGTGTTTCCTCGTACACCATTTTTGATCTTGAACTCTAGTCTTATAAGTTCTTATCCGTTTATGCTCAAGGGAGGGGTGTGAATAATAACAAATACCGCTACTCACCATGATCCATCACAGACCTAAATTCTGTTAGTCTCTTTCGATGCCTTTCTTTCCTTGGATGATTTATTGCTGGAGAAAAAGCATTGTTAATGTTCACACCTGAAGCAATTTTGTAGAAGCTGGCAATTAAGGCTGATTTCCTTGTTTTCCATAGTTGCAAGAACTTTGAGGTATACTGCAAAACTCTTTTTGACTAACTTTTCCAAAACTCCTGGATCCATATTATTATTATATATGGTTTTCTACAAAGTAAAACACAAAATACCATGCTGTTGATGATATATATTAGCTAGAAACAATCAGTATGTAATGATAGTCCTTTGGATAAGGAACTTCAGAGTGTCGTCAAGGCATCTGTCAGTAACGATACAAAAACTATGTCAGATGAACAGGAATTTCTGTTCCACAAGATCAACAAACGCTTTGCTCATATTTCTGAGACAATTATGGTAACTGGAAACGCAAATTTCTTAGTGATTGTGACAGCAATTACGATCGATTCTAGGTGATTAGTACATACATAGATCGATGAAAGTTATTGCTGACCGATTAGTCATTTGACAGATGCATTATCAGAGTTCACTATAGCTAGTTACTCATTACAGAGATGTCACCGATGTTGAGGAATCGATAACGTTTTTATCCATAACACCGGGATCAGATGTCTTGAACTTAGTTAAACTAGAATTCAGGAACGAAAGAGCTCCAAAAATTGTTAGACAGTATGTCAAACAGTGTGTAATCCAAACCATCTACTTGTTAGAAAAGGTTACATAACTCGGGGAATATAATATTAATCTGATGTGAGCATGTGACCGAGAGCCATTAACTAGAATGTGTTCGGTGAAGCAAGTGAGATCAGATTTAAGGTCATATACTTGCGGAAATATCTACTTCATGAATATACTTACCACAGTAATTTCTTCATCTGGGACAGGATTCAATAACATCACAGATACCAGGTGATCTGGCTAAGATATCGACGCAGAACCATTATTTTGATCACAAAAGCATTACTATTTTTTCCACTCATCCATTACCTTCATAGAAGTAAGACAGGATAAAATACTGAAAACCTTGAATTCGACTCATTTGAAGAGGGATAGATGCCTGGAGAATCCAGAGGAACCGTCTCAAATTACCCTTTTTTAATATTCATTTATGATCTCGAAGGAATTAGATCCTCATTATTCCTCATTTAAGTGGGTGATATAAAGGGATTTATGAATTATAAATAAAGCAAGTGAGAGATCCAAAACATCTGGAACTGTTTGAAGAGTAAATACTTGAGCTCAGTCTTGAAGGTTATGGAAAAAATGACAGTGTTTGTGTTGTTTAAAAGAGAGATGGCCTAACTGTGTACTCAGAAGTCTGAATTCGGTTTTCCCTTAACATAAAATCTCGATACCAATAAATAACTTGTGGTGAATGGTCTTTAACTATTGTATATGTTACACCAATATTCCTAATTTGTCTTTGATTTCGTGTTCTTTACTTCTTATAGCTACGTCTCATTTACTTCTACTATAACACTGAATGTGGTTAAGATTTATTTACCACGAAAAATTCTGGATGATCATTTGGGTGAGAAACTCGATTATATTTTCATGAAAGAGCCGTTTAAGCTCTTTAAAAGATTAATAACAGCTTTTTGGGTACATCTTTAACTTCGCTACACTCATTCATCCTGTCGTCTGACAAAGAGCGAGTAATTCTTCTATAGATGAAAAGAAGTATAAAAAAATTGACTTATGGTTGAAAAAGGTACAAAAATGACTGTCGGCTGCAATGCTTGATCACAAACGAATAACAAACAACACTTCTAGAGGTCAGTCATTACTCTGGAACGTTATGACAAATTCATATTAGTCTCTCTTACAAATATTCGGTATACTTAACCTCTCACCATTCACATCAAACCATTCAATTTTGGATAATAGACTGGAACAGTTAAAGATTCCCGATGATAAAAACTTTCATTGGTGGAAATTCAGATAAAATGAATTAAAAACAAACGTAATGGTACCAGGGTAGAAAAACTCTGCTGTAGGTCTAGCAGTTTTTAACAACTGTCTTCCTATTTGCTTTAACTGAAATATACACACATATATTCAATGGCAAACACAGGACTGGTTTCGTGCAAGATTGCTTGCTGCGACGGATGGAGTTAACGTAGTACTTTTAAAATTCCATCCGGTTCGTTTTTGTGAAATTTTTGTTCACCCAATTTTCCATGGTTATTTTCCCCCTCAAAATTTATATCTCGCGTATATAATCCTCTTCAAATGATCTCTCAGTCTACTTCACAGTCTATCGAGTACATGCACACAAGTAGCTTTACCACCAGTTCTTAAAATAACAACTTGTAGGGATCTTAGTTCAAAGATTATTAATGAACTCAGATCGTGACTCGATAGTGAACTTCGGATTAATGTGTCTAAATCGGATCATTTGAACCACACACGCCAACTGGGCGCACAACAAGGAAAACGGGGCAAAAAATAAATAGAAAAAAATGCTTCCTGAAACTCCAATGACGCAGCCGGTTGTTCAAAGCGAATAAAACAATGATAATTATATCGATGGAATGTAAATTATGCAGTGTTCGGGTTCACTGTCGTTGTGACACTGTAGTACCTAGATAGTACCATGGGTTAATGCTGAGTCATCCCTGTCCATGGTTCTGATACATGTTTTCACATTGCATAATAAATGGAACCAAAAACTAACAGCAGCGAAGCAACAGGCTGCACCTAAAATTAACTTACATATCTCTCCAAACAAACATGTTTCGCTCAGCAAACAATCGACCAGATAGGCGTAAAAGGTATCCGCGACCAGAGCTAATACACCGACGAAACTACTGGCCGTTGTAAACTCCTCTGTATCCACTAAAAACTGGGATAAAGGCAAGAAAGAAAGACCGCAACACCAAAGTTTCAAAGATACCACAAAGCAAGGACACGAACGTTAAACAAAACTCCCTAATTTTATTTAATTTCCTAGTTTCGGAGTGTAGGTTACTAGAAAGTAGGGGTGCCTTTGATAAATAACAGTGGGATGAATGCCGCGCAATTCTTGCAATCAGCAATACGCTTAACGAACTATTCCTACTGTTCAAGGGCTAAAATGTCGCAAACGTGAGTGACAAGGTCAAAAGATGAGTGATCAGTGACTCAGAAGACAAGGCTAATTAGGTTGTCCGAAAGGTGTGACAAGTCACGTAGGCCCAACGTATCAGCACACCTACAACACTGGAAAGAACTAAGGCTCTGAAGAAGTGCCCGAAATGACAAAACAAACCATCGAAGGCCTTTATTGTAACGTAAGAAGATTGAGGGATAAGCTGATAAAGATCAGGGCACAGAGAACGGGAGATGAAGTGACGATAACTATCAAGAGCCATATCAAAGCCTTAATACTGCACAGTTCCCAACTAACTGATGAGAAAGAATCGTTCTGATGCTGCTTCAACAGAAATGGCACAAAATATTTGCTGGCCTTCCTCAAGTACTAAGGACCAGATAGATAAGTGACTGATACAATGCAACGACTATCACTCCTTGCGTTTGATTAAATACTCTTAGATGGAGGTTTCAATGCTCTATCTCCTCTAGTGGGAAATCTCTCTGAAAGATTTGGACCGTAGTTCATACTTGGCATTGAGAAACAGATATAATGTCAAGGTTTGAAGCAATGTGAAACACTTCCGGATGAAGCTAGCAGCCAAAATACAAGCAAATCCAAAATATATTTTCAGGTTCATGTCAATAAGGAAAGAACCAGGGTGTTTTCACCCTGAAAGGGCCAAACGGCGTAGATCTTACCAACCTAGAGATGGCTGAGTTCTATAACACAAACTTCATCGGCCAGTAGAGCAAGGTACTTACAAGTTCAGAGTGCAAGTGCCAGCTGACGGCTTAGGGAATATCTGACTTACTTCTGGCTAACACCAGGAAAATTAAAATCCCTGAACCAATGAAAGTCACCAGGATTTGACAACACACTCCCTTTAGTCTTAAAACAGTGTATAGAAACCCTAAGTTCATCGATATGTGACATATTCAGACACTCACTGGAGTCACACAAACTCCCAACTAAATGGAAACAAGCTACTCTCGCTCCAGTCTTTAGAGGAGGAGATAGGAAGGACACTGCCTGTTACAGATTAGTCGCAAGATTATCAGTACTGATGAAGTAAAATAAAACTGGTAGGTGGACAAATGAGGGTCTACATGGATGAAAATAACATCCTCCATGAAGCTCAACACGGGTTTAGGCAAGACAAGTCATGCGCGTCTAAACTTTTGATTGTATGAGACAACTGGACAACCTGCATAGACCGAAAAATACCGGTTCTTATAAAATTCCTTGACAGCCCAGAATCCAAAACTATCGCAACTCTTAACTTTGTACGGAGACGACTTTGTGCAATCATCCTGGAATTGTTCCTAGCACTCACGGACCCACCTTGATGTTCACGTTGTCTCAATCCCTTTCTTGTAAAGTGATATAAACCTCTTAGACAGATTGAAGAGGTAGGCAACTAAATGGGTGATAGGGTTGAATACTAAACCTTCCGAGGATAAACTCCAAAACTTTGAACTATCCTCGTAGGGGAGTAGGAGAATCACGGCTATACTGACAATGGCCTACAACATATTATGCACGCCAAATCACCCCGACATAAGCATCATGCTAAAGCATCACCACCACACCCATTGAGGTAATTCTCGAAAAAGTGTGTATCGAAGAGCGAACACCCGGGAAGGTGCCTACGTCTTATCATTAAGAGTTGTCCCAATGAGGAATCCTTTCTCAACTGAAGTAACCACAACCCCCCCCAAATAAGGTAGCTTAATAAAAGACATGATAAACACGTACTCACGTGCGGATTATCGTGCCCTCTTGGACCTGCTGTGTCTGATGCATGTCTCGAAACTTGCTACTGTTATTAATGCTATTTCGTCTGATCATTAACTTATTCTACCCTGCTTATTTTCTTTGTTTCCCCTTCTTTGCTAACACTCATGTCCTCTCATACAATCTTTACTACCAATTGATTAACTTACTTACTTAATTACAGAGTTGTAGTGAGATTGAAACTACTAGTCGCGAGACTACCGGAAATCAGAAGGAAGACTATGACTGGATGACGAGGCGTAGTGATTCGTGGTCTCGTGATATCGAAATGATATCAAGACCGGAATAAAGAAGCAACTAACAACCACCGAGGAGAAACGCGGAATGGGAGTAACACGCGAGTTATGGGCTTTAGTACAGCAGAACAGTTATAGTTATTATTGTTGACAATAATGTTTTCATTTCAGCAATTGTATTCTCTTCGTAAAAGTATACCACTAAAGAGTTATGAAAATTTCCTCATTACCATGAGAATTTTCCTATTATTATTCTCCATACTGCAACAGGCTGGTGTCCGTCCTGCTGATATGATAGCTGATGGAATCCAGAAACCTGACTGCCTCGAGTTGAACGCACTCATGAAAATTACGAGACTTGATAATCGCGTACTCACATACGGATTATCATCTCCCTCTTGAACAAGCTGTTCATGATTCATATCTTGAGACCTGCTAGTTTTTATCATTGCCATCTCCTCAGATCACTTACCTAATCTATCTCGCCAATTTCCTCTGTTTCTTCTCCCTCGCTTACACTACGGTCCTCTCTCACAATCTTCACTACCAATTAATATACTAAGTCAAATTTATATTACTTAGTTCTGAAATTTTGGTCATATCAGCATTAGAATTTTATCCTTATTATCCTGATTATTCTCCACACTGTAACTTACTGATATCCTGTTTGGTAATGTGATAGCTGCTGGTATCCAGAAACTCTACTACCCTGAAACAAACGTTTTCATTCAAATTCCGAGACATACAAACTCACAAACAACTGTCAACTGACTAGAATTAGACAGTCGAGTGGCTAGACCAGCATTCATTGTACATAACCAAACACTTGGAACTGTACCGAAAGGACAAGAAGCGAGCGCAAAGGAGTCGATTGGCTTATACTAGGTCGTGGAGCAGATATTGGATATTGGGACATACAAATTCATATACAACTGCCAACTGACTAGAATCGTTGCAGTCGAGCGGCTAGACTACCATATACTAAACAGTACCTAATACATGAAGCCGTGCCGAAGGACAAGAAGCAATTGGTTTATACCAGTTAGTGAATAAGTATTGGATTTTGGACATACAGGCGTGTTTTTGAGCGATGCGTTTCTGTCCTCTTGGGTTTTTTAATTCCAATAGATGTTGTATTTTATCTGGCCTTAAATACAATGGAAAGCCTCATTTTCTTATAAAATGTAGAGAAATAAATGCCAAAAGTGATTTCCATTTAGCGGAAACAACCAAGCAGTCTTTAGTTTACGAGAGTCCACATCGTAGACTTGTTCTAGGCGCTAAGACATTTTCAATGGTGTCCAGTTCACTTGTTCTTTTATCACAACCCTTTTTATTTTTCCAAATTCCTGACCCAAAAGTATTCTGTGTCGCTCTTTTTGGTGGCATGCTGTTTTCTCTTTCCACCCCGCTCTTGCTGCACTTTTTGACAAGCAGTCATGTTACAGAACTATACTATGACAAGAAAAACAACAAATTTACTGCTTTCCTGAAGGGAATATTTCTCAACACCAAGAAGTTGGAGTTTACTGCCGAGGATGTCAAATACATCGAACCGACCTTCACTATGGCAAGCATTATGGCCAAAGGTGTACCGTTATTTGTTTCAGAAGATCACTTCAAAGATATTGAAGTTTATAAACAATTAGTGCGATTTAATGAGCCAGTAGATGTAAAGAAATTTGAATAAAATCTTTCTAGTTATATTCCACCTTTTGGTCTCTTGTTAGATATACTGGTTATTCCTCGCTGCCTGTTGATTTCCTACCCCTATGCATAGGGAGACAGAAACGTCATACGTAGATATTTAATATTGTGATGATTTGGGCCTTTAACGAGCGATTTCTTTCAGATGCTCTAAAGATTAGTAGTTGCTCTGATCCTCTGAATATCTGTCATGAAATTCAGTAATTTTTTGCAATATAGATGTTCAGTATTTGGCTTGACCTATAGTTCACTCGAGAACTAAACTCATTAAAAAGCGTTTCTTCAAGGTGGTCAAATCAAATACTCTCATCATAGAGACTTATGCAGGTGTTTTAAATTTTTAGGTTGGTTCAGATAGGTCGTGCTAACAGTTTTGACATAGATACTAGGTATGTTGCTAATGTTTTTACTACTCCCTGTTTAATAACGACATTGTGTTCTTATTTCAGCTAACAGATTTTTAATAATCCCATAGCTGTTGAGTGGTTGGCATTCAGACGGTTAGTAGATTACAATATCATTGGATATAAGTTGCAAGGATAGCTTTCTGTCTGCTCTTTTCCGTTCCACGCTTAAACTTAGTTCATATATTTAGATCGAAGGACTTTCATTGCATATAGATGTGGTAATCGCGTCGATGCTAAAACTGATGATGTATCTTTTTATATAGTATATTTACATATGTATCAAATGACCCCATATTTGTCACCATATTAATTGGACCTGCCTTTTTAAAAGATAAACCTCTATTGTCTTTCAGTGCTCATGTTGGACTGTTCTTTCTGATGGAATTATGTACAACTATGGTTACACGTTTATTGTTTCGCCGTTGCCAATTAGTTTCACAAGTTTTAACTCGGTTGAATTATAGTAATCCTCTCGGCTCTACAAATATAAAAAAGAGAGCACCTGGACATACGGTAAGAATGTTTTACTCATTAGACATATAGTTATAACAAAAGTTATTAAACAGCGAGTCATATTCAGTGTGGTAATGACGCTTCTCAACCTGTAAAATCTAGAGAATATTCTTGCCTAGGGTTTAGACACGTATAATTTGTAGCTAATTGCTATCTTCGAAACATTAGTGCCTGTTTTTAGACAAATTTTCGGAAACAGAAGCTAGTGTTTGCCCTATTCAAGATATTTCTAAATATGTGATTCTTATAACAAAGATAATTATACCTCTTTCTACGAGAATAATTCGAAAATTTGAACTGTAGTCTTGTGGTTCTCATTGTTCTGTTTTCACCTATGGCAATCAGATCAGTTAACATACGATTTTCTTATAAATTTGCAGCATCAATGGACTATAATGTATTGTTTTTTTATTCTTAACTAATTTCTTAGTTTCTGAATGTAATTGATAACAAACTGTACAGTTTCGGAAGTTTAAAAGTATGTTTTACAATAGACAGCATTTCTGCTTTTTTCTTCACACACGCCAACCTCTGGTACGTTGACACAGTAGTTGGAACCGCTCCTCCTATACTCACCAAGAAACTTGCTCTTTGTAACCACACATCCCAAGAAGGTTTGCTAAAAATCAGTGATGTTAAAAGCACCCAATGTTCTCTTGAATGCCATCTAAATTATGGTTAATATCAGTTTAAAAGTTTGGTACTAATCAGCAGTAACTGACAGTTATAGTATTCTTGGTTCATAAAGTTAAGTGGCTCATGAGACTGACCCAAAACACCAGTTTATATACGATTTCAACAAGGAAAGCTGGAAAATTGATAAAAGTTTAGACCAATCTGTAGTCGTTTATGTAGAACTTACTGTAACCTGATTGACATATAGCTACCTGCCCTCCAGTTTTTAAAAAATTAACAACGTTGTGACAGATCGCAAAGATAAAGTGACAAAGTATGGCCGTTTGTTTTCAACTGTTTTCAACGACGGAAATCAAAAATAACTAGTTAGAATAAATTTTTGGTTGTCTTAAAAATTTGTGACTGGTCAGCTGTCCAATCGTTTTTCATACGTATCCAAATAATTAGAGTTCGCTTACAGTTATCACTGAAGTCAGTTTAGTAAACACTCTAAAATCTCCAAACACCCACTTGATACGCAACACAAACTGAGTAAAAAAATCTCTGAAAACTTACAGGAATGCATCTAATGAATTTGGACTATCATTATGTTTGTGACGTATAAAGTTCTACTGATGGCCTATACTTACGGTTTCAATTAATCTAGAAATTAGAGATTAACACCGTTGGCTTAGGATTTCACGGATACACCTGACTTTAAATTTTCGGTTCCAAACTTGTGGTGGAAATAGAATTTCGGAATTCGGGTTGAATAAGTTGCTAATACGTCTGCAATGGCCATTAGCTGTCATGAAAATATGACTTAACATTATTCTCTTTCTTTATAAATTAAACTTATTGTCATAGGTCTACACATAACATATATTTGCTTTGAACGGAGAATATGTTAATATGTTAAACCTATCTTACATAATGTACAGATTACCATAAGTGGAGTTGCGTGCGCCTAACATTACACTAGTTTGAACTAAATTTAATGTTAGAGCTCTATACTTTTAAAAGTCTATATGTCATAGAAAAGGAGGGTAACACTTTTAGTAGCTTCGGAAAATGTTCAATTTGGTGCTTATCGTGCTTTACTCGAGAAGATTTTACATACATGAAAACCTGGAATTTGCAGTTGTATGTGACAACTATCGCAAGGTGGTCTTGTAGATGCATACTACCTGGTTGTAGTTCGCGCTATAACATGCATAACCCTTTCTAGATGTTGAGTAATATGACAAAAATGCATTCATTTTATTATCATTTAAAATCTTAATTTTAGGATTATTTTATATTTTTTTCGTGACTTTTTAACTATCACTAGTACTTTTATTACTTTATTCATCGTCGTGTGCTCATATGATCTGCACAGGATCCACATATACCAGCAATACTAATTATTAAAAACAGGATAATTTAATTACTTACTATACATATATTAAACAGTTCTTAACTATTTTCAGTGCTTTGCTTTTATTTCTTAGTTGTTCTTTTAAAGATTGCTACTTAATTTACATAATTTGATTACACATTCGGCCTATAATCATCGGTAAATTATAGTATTAACAACAAAAGACTACTTATCATAGAGTAGATTGAGTTAAAATATACTTCTTATTGCATTGATACTTTTTCTTACTACTATAAAATCTATAGCTCCAACCTTTTGTGTGCAGTAAACGAGTTGTTGTAAAAGCAGGTAATGGCGGCGATGGATGTATTGCGTTTCGACATGTTTTTTGTAATCCACATAGTGGTCCTAGCGGTGGGGACGGTGGAAATGGAGCTCATGTAATTTTCAAAGGTGAGTAATTGGTTTATTACTTGTTCCTCTCTTGGGGCTTAAGGCGCCGACTAGGAACCTGCAAACAACTCTGTTCTGGTTTCTGGTTGTTGCTAAGTGCTACTCATTCTTTCCGATATTTATTTCTAAATCCCCGTGCCATTTGTTCTTTGGTCTGCCTCTTTTCTTTTCACCTTAAGGGTTTCGTGTTAGGTGCATTCCAGTGGTTTCTGAAATTTATGTACTTTCCTAATTTCCTCCTCATCCGACTTGTTCTGTCACAGTCGATTATCGCTGGTGGTCTCTGGCCAATTAACCGAAATTATCTCATATAGACATCTGTTTATACACATCCTTACTTTCTTGATAGTAGATATAGTAGTCCTTCAAGTTTCCACTTCGTTCAATATAACTATCTTATCGTTTGTATTGGAAATTTTGACTTTGGCGTCGGTTGATAGTTTTTTTGAGTTCCAAATGTTCCCCGACTGTAGGAGCGCTACAACTGCTTTTCCTTTCTAGTTTTACTTGATAACAGTAAAACAGTTTTACAAATCAACGTTCTCAGAGAAAAATAGATCATGGAATTGGATGTTGGGACTTTCTATCTTGTTATATATATTAATTTGACAGACTCTTTGTTAACAAAATAAAATGTAAGTTAAAAAGCAATTTGATGAGGTTATCAGCCTCTTCAGGCAATATATGTAAGCATGAACTTCTCCTAATTAGTGTGCTGTTACAAGTGAGGATAACTTGAGTTCATCATTTCGGACTATGTGAATGACATGTTTTCACTAAGCGGAATTACATCAGCATACGGAATATAGTTGATAATTTCATTCTTAAAATGGCCTCTGTCACAATTTCCAGCTTCACGTTTCTCATCTATTTAAATTACATAATTATGTTTACCCTAGTATTGTATCAATGTTTGACAATACAACCCTAAAAGATTGATCATTTTCGAATAATTTTTTTTGAAATAACTAATGTCCTTTAAGTTAAAGTTACTGTTGCTAGTGTCATCGCGTAGGGAAGCTGAATAATAGTAATTAGTTTCAAATTTTATGCATAGAATTATTATGATCTGATCATTAGATACCTAAAAAATTATGAAATTTCTTATTTATTTTAGCATTCTATTTTTGTTTGTTATGATGTGCCCATTTTACGAATATCATTAGTGAGACTTTAACTATTCGTGTGATCAATGTTTTGTTTGAATGCGAGCAATAAAAGTAATCCTCATTGTACCGAATTGTTGTAAACTGGAAATCGCATGGTGTACTGAACAAGTACTATAGAATACTGGCATTATTACTATTCAGATTGAAACTGCCTGAATTACTCCTTTGATATTTTTCTCTGAAATCTGATCAGTCTTGGTTGTTATACAGGCATCCACTGGGGATTACCCTAATGTAGCCATGATGGCACAAGCTTACATAGAATAAACGGGATGTACAATTCAGCATGTGCGTTACGTTTTATTTGGAGCTCATCTGTACCTGAATGTACCTGCATCTCAGAGTCGATATTGCACAAGTGAGTAGCAATCTGGACTCAGTTGCTAGGTAGATGACTTGGTAGCATTTGGAGCGGATCGTACTGAATTCAAGTTCCAAAGTGTACATCAGCTCTGAGATGCAGGTACATCCAGATACTCATTGGTATGAAAAGTGATACGTATATATATATATATATATATATATATATATGAAACTTAATAATCGCTTACTAGAAATCATTACCAATTTCCTAAGACAAATGATTCTTTATTATTTATAGTTATCTCTGACATATTCATACAAGTTGGTTTTTATTTTTTACAGCCAATAAAAATGTATCTGATTTATCCAATATACCCACCGTTGCACAAGGTGATAATGGTGTAAATGGTTCTATTGACGATTGTCATGGAGCAAATGCCAATCATTTATATCTACAGGTAAATGAATACACATATCGATTCATTTTTTGATGTCAATATCTTGTTGTTGTAACCAAATACATTGGGGACAAAAGAATGATCACATATAAATTAACTGAGATATTTATACATGTAGTCGCACCTATGACGATTGAAGCGTTTACCTTTCAACCACCAAGTCAAATGTCACTACACCTACTTCGGTGTGATAAACCAGGTAATTTCGTCACTGCTTACATTTAAAGTGAACTGGAAGCCAAGTTCACTAATCCGCGCCTGATCAGTGAGCTGAATTAATTTTATAAAAAAACTGATGAATTCCACTTTACAAACATTTATCAACTGTGCTCTTATGAAAAAGAATAAAGTTGCACAACTGCAATGTTTTCTTCTTTCTTGACAATGTCTTTCCCCTTTAGAAAAAATATACCAATCAGTAATTGGCTATTTTGGTAGGTTTTCAAAAACCTGACTACACTGTAAGATTTATGATCTTTTTCGACTAATTTATATAAATTGAATAGTGTTATTTGTGAAAGTAGGATCGGAAATAATTCCAACGATTGAAGTTGTAGATAATTCCCGCGTTTTGTCCATCTATCTTCCCTGGACTTCAGGGTACTAATAATTAATCAAAAAGTATGATGGCTAAATAAAACGTTGGAATTATCTGAAAATTTCAATTGCTGAAATAATTTACAATACAATTTTCACAAATGATGTAATCGGCACCTATTCGTTCAAATATTGATAAATATTTTTATATTTTCATGCATCATTTATTAGGTTCCATTAGGTACACAAATTTATTCTGTTGAATGTTCAAGTCAAATATCAAATAATAATAATAATAATAATCATACTAATAATGATAATCGATCTATTCAATTAATTAAAACACTAAACACAGATGGTGAGATATTTTTAGCTGCACGTGGTGGTGCCGGTGGTAAAGGCAATGCATTTATGACTTATGCAACATTAGCAACGGATTCATTGAAGTTACCTAGTCGTAAAAATACTCCATTACGTATTGCTGAACATGGTGGTAAAGGTCAATTGTGTGAATTCATTCTAAGAATGTCAAAACTTGCCGATCTAGGCTTAGTAGGATGTCCTAATGCAGGCAAATCTACATTATTACGAAGTTTAACAAGAGCCAGACCTAAAATTGCACCATATCCATTTACTACACTACGACCACATATTGGAATGTTACATTTTCCAGAAAATTATGATTCATCAAAAAATAATAATGATGATGATGATGATAATCATACTTTTGATGTATCAAATCAAGTTCATTCTATAGCTAGTAAGTTTTATATACATGGATACATTTCATATAGTTTATTATTGCCTTTCATTTTTTTTTTAATACCTTTGATGTTTTTTTCTCATTATAGTCTATTTAGTGTAACTGAAATAAGAAAAATTTCCATTTACCTATAGGGCAAATGTCAAGAATGAATAAGTTTTATTATAGCATAAAAATCACATTAGAAATACTTTTGCATAATATTCAGAACATAAATATAATGTAGTGAACGAGAATGCAGGTGGGGCAACCGGATTGTATTTAACGAAAATTACAGTGTTACTCAGTAAAATAGGAAAACCATATCGTAAATCGTTAATTTGCAAAATATCGGTTCATCATATCGAACTGGACTGTTCCTGTTGCAAAACATCAATCCATTGTCACTATTCATGCGTTTCATACAAATTCCATTGTTTTCTAACTCTTCCTTTCTTGATCTTCTCCCATCTGCTGCTGCCAGACATTAAGTTGACACTCACGTCATATACTACTTATAAGTAGCTCGCATCACAATATAATAGACAAATATGTATTGAATTAAGTCTCTACACAATTCAGTTTAACATTTCTATACAAGATAAACAAGGAATGGAATTCTTCATTATATCACACAGAGGTAAACTAGACTTTGAAACTATACCTTTTTAAACAAATGAATAAAAAAAAATTTGCTTGCCAAAAAGTAATACCTCCACTGTTGAGATTATTGTGACACTACAATATAATTTTTATAAAATAGTTATTGATAACGGTTATTTTTGGTAAATTTTTTTTCAAAATAAATGCGTATAACTTAAGAATCCTTTTTGAGAATGAATTGTATTTTGACACACAATGTGTAATACAGTTTCTTCTTCGCCTGCCTACGTCTTCTTTCTTTACAAGAGAACAAAAATGTAGGCGATACCTTCGAATGGGACCTTTTTCAACGTTCAATGTTGTTTAGCATTTATAGCATGAACATGAATTTTTGTTTCTTACCAGTTAATTGATTGAAGTTCTTTTACATTTTTCATGTATCTTAAGTATTGGAGATAAGCAAATCTGTTACTTGATTTAAGTCGTACAATTACTTATTTATCACCTCAATAAAGTTTCCAAAATACCTTTTTGGGTAATTTCCACTTTTGCTTCTGTATTAACGATCATACACGAAATGGGACTCAGGAATTTTAGTTTTTTCAGTGAGTACGATACCACAAAACTCTGTGAATCATCATTTAGTGTTCAGTTGTTTTAACGTAAATCTAGTTTTCAATTACTCTAAAGATAACAGTTTGTTGACTGGACTTTGAGAAATTCATCTTGAAATTATTTTTTTAGTAAGGAATATTTTTGTTCATTTAGCTAATTTCAGAAAGATTTTCTGTGCATATTTTAAATAGAATTTTCATTGCTTCACAATAATAGGCCATTTCTAATTGATATTTGACTCTGTTCATTTGATACTTAACAGTAATTATTTTATTAATATATACATTTATTAACTCTAATTTTCAGTTGCTGATCTTCCAGGTCTTATTGACGGTGCAGCTGAATATAATAAAGGCTTAGGAATTGAATTTTTAAGTTTAGTCGCTGATTGTTCCATACTAGTTTATGTCATTGATTATGGAACATTATGGTGTAATTATGGTTTGAATCGATTAAATGAAATCGAAGATGAACTAATTAATCAGTTATCAATGCTTTATTATGAAGTGACCACTTATGATAGAAATCTTGGTAATCAGGATAAGTGTATTGTATTGGGAAGTAAATTAGATTTAATTTTCACAAATAAAATAGATTCAAGTGAATCAAATGTTGATAATACAGAGAACAATGTTAAACTTTTGCAAACATTGCATCATCTATTGTATAAAGCTGCTTGTTCAGTTTCTATCATCAGGGATACACCAGACAGTATTGACCAAGTAATGCTTGTCTCAGCTAAACGGGGTGATAATATCCCACATTTGGCATGCAAACTTCGTGACTGTGTACAGAATTTGAGAACAGATAAAAAAACTAACTTTTCTCCTGTATAATCATATCTTTACAAATATTTTTTGATGAATTGATGGCTATCTGATATTTCTCTATACAAATACTGATGTATGTGAATGACTAATGATCTTATTCGGAGATATTTCCAAATTTTGTATTTTATTTACTATTAATAGCCAAAATTTCACTGAAATGCTTTCACTTTAAATTCGGATGGTCGTATATTCAATCCAGATATACTAGTGCCTGATCGAACACTCCTAATATACTTTAAAGCCTACAAATATTAACTTCTTTGTTCAACTTATTCAGGATCAGTCATCAATGGTGCTTAAGATTTACAGTTTAATCCAGCTCGCAGCAGGTCGTTCAAGTATGACTCTTGTCATGTAAAAGTGATCAGCGAACTTCCAGAACCAATTTTTTACACATCATTGGTGTGAAAAGATCTAGTCTCTCTTCAGTAAAATATGAGTGACTGTGCTTCTGGTGTTCAACTTATGAGCAGTTAACCTGAAACTTATCACTGCTATTGGTGGAAGGGAATTCGATTATAAGCTAGTAGCATTATAGGTTATAGTATACACTTAGATACCAATTAGAAGCCTCGCCATATTCATCCGTCACCTGTTACATCATTTCCGGGTTCTGGCTTATGTGCATAGGCGAAAGAACATTGGGTATGCTCATACTTTTAACCAGTGTTCAGAACTAAGCTGGAACTTTCATATGTAATCCCCAGTTTCCCGCGTCACAAAACCACTCTCTTTTAGGTAACATTGGCAAGCTCCTAATTAGTGGGTAATAACAAACAGTGAATCTAGTGGTATGTTCCGATTCGGCGTTACTTGACTCTAAAGTAAATAATGTTAATACTAGCTAATTGCTTACAACATCTAAACGATACTGAAATGTAGTGCAGTACATAGTTCCTAACGTTTCATAAATAAGGCGATACAATGTTTTAATGTCATGTACACGCACGTCATCTGTTGTCACAACAAAGCGACAAATCCACAGCATTTAGTTCTAGCATGTATTGCTATTCTGTAGAACCATCCACTATAACCTTTGAGTTATCCTTACAAGTTTGAAGAAAATTAATGGATAGATCAGGTCAACGATCATATCGTGCGGTTTCGGTCGTCATATTTGAACTGTCTCTCAATCAACGGTAAGGTGATGCTGGAATGTATAACTTCTCGGCCTTATCACTTGAAAGTTAGTTTAAGCATCAGATTAGGGTCGGTTTTCGTTCGAAACATTTGGGTCATACTATGAATATCAAGGTGAACATATTCCTACATTTATAAACGTCTTGACTCCGATTTTTGTTACCCACGGGAGGTGGTGGGTCATGTTCTTTAGGTCATGGCTTACTGGGGCCTTTACATCGTTGTGAAGTAGGACTGACAGGTTGGATGTTCCGTCAGTTGTGTGGTTAGTTCAATCCACCTATCCACTGACCATGAGATATTAAAATTTATCTATAAACAATAAACACCTTTAAGGAAAGTTTAGAAATGTCTTATTTTAGGTAAGTGTTAGATAATTCCTAGGCTTCTCAAGTTTAATCAAAGTTCGGTTCATTGAAATCTATCGAGTCCTTTGATTACTTGCTTTCTCTGTTATCTACCGATCCTTTTCTCAATATAATCAGTAGGCCTAATGTTGAAGAAAAACTATTTTCGAGTTCGTAGTGTGCATACTTAAGTAAGCAGTTAATCTGCAAAACGACTTTCATGTTTTCCTCGACGATTTTTACAGAAGACTGAAAATCGCTCCCGTCAGGCTAATCGTTGTTGTCCAATATTTGTTTTTAAGTATAATCAACTATGATTTGTTCCAGTTCTTCGGTAACTTACAGTGTGTATCTTCTTAAATATAATTTCTGAGAAGCAGCCATCTGCATTTGATTGTCGCCAAGGACAGAACTATGAGTCATGAGATTCTGTTAACTTTTTGAGTTTACAGAAGGTAGTGTTGCAACTGACTTGGTTATCCCATACAGTAAATAAACTGAAATCGATTCCTTGAGGAGAGGCATTTTGTGAGTGTAGGCATCGGATTACAGCTCAACTGAATTCAGATAAGCGCTGAAAACCAAGGAGCGTTGGACAACTATTCCGTCCTACAGAGACGACATCATCAAAGATTAAATAAAGTATCGGCAGGCCTACAGAACACACTGAACCACAAGACCACTGGGTTATTATCCAGTAGTTCACATGTCCAATTCGTTTGCGATATTGCTTTATTGACGATGCCTATCACACAGAATTGCTAAATCCGACTGGTTATAGCTTAAGGATCATTAAATCCGTTTCTTATGATGTGTAAATGTTCATCCAAGTGGTTCGTTAATAAAGGAGTTTATTTATTCTTGTGAAGAATACGTGGCTGAACACTATGAATCATCTACACAATGTAACTTTGAATGTTGGATGATATGACCAAACATGGAGAAATTTGTTCAGTATGTAGTGGTTCGAGTCGAAGTTGACTATGAACACTAATACAAACCAAATACGTTCTGGCCTTTACTCATTATCCCGTTGTGAACCAAAAACAAGTAAGACGAGATAGTCCAGATAGAGAAGTATATTTGCTGGTGATTTCGTGGCATCGAAAGAATACCGAAATCGTGCCAGAGAAAATGGGCGAAAACGTTCAGAGCATCAAAAGCGAGATGACTCCCGCGCAACAGGAAAGCGTGTTGTACAAAAGTGCGAATAAACGAGAAGTTCTGCAAAACAACCACTGATAAAATTGGTTAAGTTAACGGGTGTTTCCATTTAACCGTTTTCGTCGGTCAAGCGGAATCGCTACAGGTATAAGGTGATACAATATGTTTAAGCACTTTCTTTCTCTTCCTTGGCATTCCGTAATATAGTGTTTATCTTCGTACTTACTGTGATGTGCTATAGCATTTACTATTTATGCATAATGCACTTGATCTTGAAGTCATTAACAGGCTTTCATAAATAATATTTCGTTTAACTGTAGTGAATGGCTGTAACAAAACTTTCAAAACACAATGTACATCATTTGACTGACTTCGTCTTTTTGAGTGAGAACCAGAACATTTATAGGGAGTTGACGTAAGTATACACCGCGGGAGTACTAAGTTAAATCCTGATATTCCAGAAGTCAAAGAAAATACTGTTTTGGAAGTAGAAGTATATTTATCGCTGGCCTTGTGACACCGAAATAATATCGAGACAAGAAAACAGGGGCGGCTCACAACCACCCAGGAGAGTAGCGGAATGGAAATAGCACGCTTAACACTCGAGAGATAGTCTTTTGTTCAGATAACCAAGGGAGTACAATAAAACAATTATTGTCGGAATTAAGTACAATAATAAATGTTTATGTTTCAGCAATTGTGTTATCTTCTTAAAAGTATACCACTACAAATTTATGGAATAAGGATGCTAGGAGTATCATTAAACAAGTTCTCTGATACGCCGGTCAACATCTGGCGTTACTTGAGATTCCTTTGCGAGTAAAGGAGCAAATGTGTTGCTTCACTTTTAAGTGAAGCTGGTTAGAAAATCTCTTGTTAAAGTCGATTGCTCTCGAGTATCTGTTGTTGCTTGAACATGATTGAATTTTGTTGAGAAAACAGACATCAGAGATAGAAATATTTGAAACCATTAATAAAACTTTGATCTTACCGGCAAAATTTAAGACTTATTTATTTATTTATCATTTGATGTAACTATGCTGGTGAATCTAGTAGTCAAGATGACCATCAGACATCTGTGAACTGGTTTTGTTACACATAGGCTGTGCTAGTCCGTTTCAGACTATTCAAACTGCCTATTAGTACGGCAGGCAAGACTGAGATCAAAATAGATCTGGACGCAATAACCACAAATCATATGATAAGGGATAGTTATAATTGTCTTCAAAAGTTCACTTGAGTGAAGACTTGTAGGATCCGGTTTCTTAAATATTTGACGAAGTTGGCTTGTCAGGCATGACACTCGTCCGAAACGATAGGGTACACCGAACAGGAGGCGGAGTGGCTATATATCTAAACAGCCACTTAGAAGCCGAGCAGCTTTACGACAACCAACTAACTGAGGTGACAGAATCATGTTGGTTTTGTTTCCGCACAAATGGCATGAAATACTTGGTTGGAGGGATTTACCGACCAACCTCGGGTACCAAGGCCCAGAAAAACAAACTGACTGATGTAATACCGCAACTGCCACCCCTGATCAAACACTCTTGGCTGGAGATTTGGATAACCCATCTCTACATCTCAGCAATCAGAGTAGCCATTAGAAGCTCTGGGCTGACTGAGCACGTATGTTGAAATTGGACTGGACAAGGCGTGTTCCTGACTCCTACTGTTTCCGAAATCAAAGTTCACTGAAGTGAAGGTTTCTACTGAAGGAAATTCCCCAAATCTGGATTATCTGTTAACGAATGACCAGCTCCTGGCTGAGGACGTTTACGTGCCTACACCGATAGGTAGTAGTGACCATGGCTTAGTCTGTTTTGAAGTGGTCGTAAACGAAACACACACAGGACGAAAACGAGCCCTATCTTTGCTACACTGGGGCAAATTATACGCGTATAAGAGAGGTACTCCTACATGCACCATGGCCACGGGAGTGGTGGAGGCTGGCAGTAGATGATCACTGGAAAACAGTTATAGATATCATCCAAAGCGCTGTAGTAGACAATGTACCTCAGTAACACCACACACCTGGGAATAGAAGAACATGGGTTATTCGCGGAACTGCACGCTTGCGACAGGCGAAGAGGAGAACCTGGAACAAATGGAAGGTCTTCTCGAAGGATTCCGATCGCAGTTATTACTTGGCATTCAGAAACAGATGCAATGCCAAAGTTCGAAGTGATAGGAGACAATTTCAAATGAAGCCAGCTGCTAAAATACAGGAAATCTCGAAGCATCTGTTTAGGTTCATGTCAAAAAGAAAACCTACTAATCAATGGTTGTGTTCTATCAAAGGACCGAAGGAGGAAGACCTCACCAACCTAGAGATGGTCGAGATCTTCAACACTAACGTTACTGATCAGTCAAACCAGGCACCCACATATTAAGAGTACTACGCAAACCTAGTGTCAGGTGACGGCTTAGGAAACATCCGTATCCCTCCATTCTTAGTACTAAGGAAACTAAAATCCTTACGGCCAGATAAGTCACCAGGTTGTGACAAAATTCACCTCATAGTCTTGAAACAATGTGCAGAAGTCCTCTGTTCACTGACGTGTAACCTGTTCAGGGATTCACTGAAGTCGCACCAACTCCCAGCTGAATGGAAACATGCTATCTCTCTCCAATCTTCAAAAGAGGAGATAGGAATGATCGAGCCTAGTACAGACCAGTCTCTTTACTACCAATACTATCAAAGGTAATGGAAGGGCTGGTGGAAGAACAAATGAGGGAGCACATGGATAGAAATAAAATAATCCACGAAGCTCAACATGGGTTTCGGAAAGGGAGGTCGTGTGCATCTAATCTCCTCATCGCATGGGACAGTTGGACATCCTGTTTGGGTCGCAAAATATCGGTGCACGTGTTATTTCTCGATCTAGTGAAAGCCTTTGACACAGTACCCCATGCACGCCTAATCGAAAAGGTTACGGAAATGGGCTTCACTGACCCACTCCTATCTTGACTCAGAAACTACCTGTAGAATAGAAAGTTTCGCACCAAGGTAAATAGAGCGCACGCGAGCTGGCAAGTATACACATCCGGAGTTTCACAGGGGGCCATCTCTCCTATTATCTCTGTTTCCTCTCCCTCGCTTACACTACGGTCCTCTCTCACAATCTTCGCTACCAATTAATATACTAAGTCAAATTTATATTACTTAGTTCTGAAATTTTGGTCATATCAGCATTAGAATTTTATCCTTATTATCCTGATTATTCTCCACACTGTAACTTACTGATATCCTGTTTGGTAATGTGATAGCTGCTGGTATCCAGAAACCCTACTACCCTGAAACAAACGTTTTCATTCAAATCCCGAGACATACAAACTCACAAACAACTGTCAACTGACTAGAATTAGACAGTCGAGTGGCTAGACCAGCATTCATTGTACATAACCAAACACCTGGAACCGTACCGAAAGAACAAGAATCGAGCACAGTTATCAATTGGTTTATACAATCTCGTGAAGCAGATATTAGATATTGGTCTTCAGGTACCTTAACCATATATACAGAAGCCAAGTAATAAAACTGGTGTACGAAGATAATTCGATTGTGTAATTCATTTTGAAAGCAACGTCACCACTTATAATCTCGTGGTGTTCCTAAATGTGTTTTAAAGCGTAGAATACTAAAATTCTGTTTATTAGTGGTAGGCGCTCTGTTCAAAAGAATTATTAGGGCGGGTTTAACTTCATTTCATTGAATAACGGAAAGCTTTACTACGTAAATGGAGTTAAATGAATTGTTGTCACAGTCTTCATAAATATAGTGTAAGTTTTTGGATGCAAACATTCATGAAGCCCTAGCATGAAAACTATTCAATGCTTTTTGTATCACATTTTTGCAACCAAATCATTAATGACATGCATCAGGCACAGCTAGTCAAAGCGGGTATGATAACCCGTTTGTGAGTCCGTGTTTATCATGTCTCCAATTAGGCTATCTGATATTTTTTTGTGGGTCGGCCGTGTTTATTTCAGCCTAGAGAGAATTACAAAATGGGACAAATTTAAAGGGAAAAAATCGTTCGGGATGTCATCTGCACTAAGAATTTTAGAATTTAGTGTCGAGTCCACTTACTTTTATAATCACTGCTTCTATTTTCGCCGTGTAAAATGTACTCCATTTTTCTCTTATTTTAAATCTGATCTTTTCATTTTGCAATCATTGTATCATATGGTATTTTCATCTGAACTATAACTTTAGTATGGTTCAATTATATCTGCTGTTAATCACTCAAAGATGTTCAATCCTGCAAACATTGTAACTATTCGTACAGTTAGTGATTTTTTCTATGTTCCTAAGGTCACACTCTTTGGTACCTAATTGTGCATTATTATCCATGTGGTAAACTCAGAAATAATATGTTCATTTGGAAGACGGTTGTTCTTCAGTAAGCCTGTTCTGCGTTTAAAATTTTGAGACAAACAGTTCTATTGAATCATCAGAGCTCACTGTGCCTTTTTACTAACTGAAGCTACTGTGACATTTTATTTCATATCTCCTTATCTTTGAACTCACTGGAGTGGTTAACGAAAATATTTTCTATTGTCTGATGAAGCGAAAGTTTACCTTTTGCTTACTACTGTCAACTTAAGCTTTCAGAAATATTCTATCCTGTGAAGTATGCTGAGTCTTAGAATCAGCTTAATCATAATACATGACGAAATCATGAATGACATTAAACAAACAAAAATCATCACGAAACGTTAAAATTATTAACTGATATTTATCTATGCTTCATAAAAAATTTATGAGCTCTTGTAAAGTCCTTTAACAACATCTTTGAACCCTAAATTTTCCTATTACTGCTTATACTTCTACCACCTCTACCACTATGGGGTTTGAGTTGACAGTCTCATCTCTGCAAATTTGGTATGGTAACTTTAACTGATGTACGTACGTGCAAAGCTCTACGTTGTTGCTGACTGACCGACACCTGCTTTTGGGTATAAGTTGGTACTATTAGTCAAAATCACATAGCATATTATTCAGTTCATACCATCGACTTTGATCCACGTATAAGTTAAAACTGATTTTAAACTACCGAAATCGAAAGGAATCCAACATACCAACCTAAAAATCCCAAATTATTGTTCTTGACTGATTACACTTTTTATTCTAGGGTTTCAGCATAACTTTTAGATACTAGTTCCGTGTCCTAGAAGGGATAGAATTTTCCCGTGCATACATCGATGACAGCAAAGGATATTTAAGGCCAGTACCACTGGAATCGTCGAAAAAACTTACCTCTTCCTGTCTCCTTAATTTGTAGGCGTAAAAAGATTTGTTTAGCGTTTAATTTAACTCTCAAGCTTTTTGTCTGCATGAAATTTACTATGGGTCATAAACAGCGAAGAAGTCTTCGAAAATGAAATTATTACATCGGAATCTGATATAATACATCAAATTTGATTACATACACATGTACACAGACTATGTTTCTAAATACCTTATTGCGTATAAATTCACCTATATTTCTTTCTGTTCACTTTCACAGTGAAAAATCACTTATTTTTATATGTTTTTCTGTACATTCCTTTATACAGATCCCGTCCATAATCAAAATCAAATGTTTCGTAAAAGCCTTCTCGCTTGGCATTTTAGTTTAATTCTGTTAATTGATAACTCAAATGGCTTAGATGTTGAATTCGAACTCCCACCCAGTCCCTATTTATCAGACTTCAAAAAATGTGGACTCGACAGAAAGGGATACATTTGTGATCCGGATCAAATCCTTGACCATTCTGCTAGTGAGTTTAGTTGTCATTTTTCTATAGTGAGAAGTTTATGTTCATATTGGTTAAATACAAAACGTTAATAAAGCCTTTGTTGATAAAATAATTTCCTCTCTTTTTGTCGTTTTAGGTTTTCCGATATTTAGTTTAAACATTTAAACAACATGTTCGTCAAGTCTGCTCTTTTACTCCATTAGTTTTTTGCACCATTATTCCATATCGATAATCTAGTCCGAACTCTAAATTCTCTTTAGTGATTTTTTATGATTTTCGAACATTGTGTTCGTATACGAAAGTAAAACAAGTATCCGTATAAAAACGTTAAACCTGTAAGATCTTTATAATGTTATTGTGGCTAATTGTTTAAAAATGAGCCAATATACGAGTTTGCGCTTCTCTCTTTTTAATATGTAAATTAAATCTTTAAAAATCTATCCTCATAACCATAATATTCGGAGCGTTCTTGCAGGGCAATAACTGCAATAATTTCATCGAATCACTTTCTTTTATAATGTTCACTATTTTTTTTATTGAACCTTAAACTACTAAAAAATAAAATGACAACGTAGACTGTATCTGCTAAGATATATTTTATGGAGAAGTACCATTCTTTATGTAAAACTTTTTGGTAGGTTTTTAACTCTGGTCGGGGCCTACGCGATTATCATAACCAATGCTTAGAGACTTTGGATAACATGGCTCAGAATCTCTCACCCTAATTCAAGTTCACTCAATCATTATCTTACCATAGGTACTAAGTTTCTATATTACTTTAAAGATTCTTGTTACATCATTTTATTTTCTCTAATTTTGACTTCGATGTCTAATCTCTTCCATTATCACTAAGGCTCTTACTATTTTCACCACTCTAGAACTCAGTCCAACAGTTTCATTTCTCTATGCTAATTAGGTGTTCCCACTTAGACTTTTTGTACATGTCTCACGTTATACTGTGCGTATGACTGACTATCTGAATTTCCGTTGAATATTTATGTCGTAAAAGCAAATTCCTTGCCAACAGGAACTATCAATCATTCAGTCATTCATTTACAACATAGAACTTCGTACATAGGTACATCACTTCAGGCCCCCATACCACATTAGCACAGAGGTCGAATTGACGATTCAAATCCCAGTAGAAGTATTGCCGGTAATCAAAAGGATAAGTGTTGAAAGATATCCTTCAAGAAGTATATCCCAGAAAGATCAATGTACAAAAAGAAAAAAAGGAAAGGGAGAAAAATGGTCATGAGGAATTCAGAAGATTCTAATTTGAGAGAGGACAAAGAATGGATGCATCTGCGCCATTGCACATAACTCCGAGCCATGTCATTCAAGTTCTCTAACCATCGGTGACTTTCGTCTCACGGACCCCAACCAGGTAGCCTACATATACCAACATAACTCAGTCCACTTGTCAGTGACTTCATGGATTTGTGCCATGTTTTGATTTGGCCGCCCCTAGCCTTCTTCCAACCTACTCTTACATCGCGAAACATAGCTCATCGAGGCAGTCGGTGGTTACGCATACGTAACACATGTCCTAACCACCTCAAGTGATGAAGTTTCAATGCTTCATCTATTGATTTGCCATCCCTACCTAGAGCTCCTAACGACAGCATTGCTTATGCGGCTGTCCCAGGATACACGAGCAATGCTTCGGAAACAACGATGGTCGAAGACTAGTAACCTGCGAAAGTCCTCTACTCTTAACGGCCATGTTTCGCATCCGTACAGTAGGACGGAGCGAACTGCTGCACAGTACACTCGCCCTTTGGTAAGCGGGCGGATATCTCGCCTGCGCCATAAGTGACGCAAGTTGGCAAAAGCCAACAGAGCCTTCTGTATCCGAGCTGAGGTTTCGTCAGTCATCAGGGCGTCAGCACTGATGAGATTCGCGAGATACGTGAAGCGGTCTACACGTTCTTCTACTTCACTCACTATCACTAGTTCAGGTGCCGATGCAACCCAATCCTTAAACAGCATTTTGCATTTCGAGGTGGAAAACCGCATCCCGAACATGCTTGCATTGTTGCTTAGGGTAGTCAGAAGACTCTGCATTTTGTCAGCGTCTTCACCAAATAGAACTATGTCGTCGGCATATTCTAGATCAGTAAGCGATTTTCCTGGTAGAAGGTCCACTCCTGAAAATTCAGACGAGGATAAGGTTATATCTAGCAGCATGTCTATGACAAAATTAAACAATAATGGGGAAAGTGGTCATCCCTGACGGACACCACTTGAAGTAAAGAATTCCGATGACACTTCTCCATAAGCCATCACTCGACCAGTAGTGTTCGAGTAAAAAGCCTGTGTAAGGTTAATGTACTTCTTTGGTACACCTTTCAATGACAGACACTGCCACAGAACCTCACGATCGACAGAGTCAAATGCGGCCTTGAAGTCCAGGAAGACAACTGGTGTAGGACGCCCAAGTGTATGCCCGTGTTCCAGGACCTATCGTAGTGTGAAGATGTGTTCTATACATCCACGTCCAGGTCTGAAACCAGCCTAGTTTTCTCTAGTCTGCTCTCCACGAGCACTAGTAAGGCGTCTAAGTATAATCGAGGCTAACAATTTCGAAACTATATTAGTTAGACTTATTCCCCTGTGATTGTCACAAGAAGACTTTTGGGACAATCAGTGACTTAGACCAGTCAGATGGGATTACGCCCAGTTCCCAGATTCTACCTATGATTTCAGTCAATCTAGCTGCTAAAACTGGACCGCCATTCTTAAAACTCTCAGGAGTCAATCTATCGGGTTTCGTTGCTCTCTCTCGCTTCAGATTCCCTATAGCCTTTTCAACTTCATAACGGTTCGGAGGGCTCACGTTGACTTGCCATTCAGGATGACTGGAGATCGCGGGTAACCGAAGTGTGGCTGAAGGTCAGTTGAACTGATCCTTAAAGTGTTCTGCCCTTCAATCCAGTCTCCTGGATTGAGAATGGATAATAAGACCATCCTTTTCTGAGCTAGTCTCACTTACACTAGGATTACTAATACCAGTTCACTTGATAAATCGGAAAAGTTGTCTACTGTTGCCTATTGCTAATGCCTTTTCCATCGCTTTTGCTTTCGCCAACAACCACTTTTCACGGTCGTTGCGCAGGTTTTTTATCAGCCTGCACTTAAGCTGACTACGCTCTTCATCATGTTCAGAGCCAGGTGGGATGAGTTTACGAGCATCCATCAGTTCGTTGGATGCTACTGAAATCCACGGTTTCATTCTAGGCTTATGGTTTACCTTACTAGCAGATATCACTGCTGTTTCCACAGACTTTTTGATATCATTCCAACCTGCCTCCGGATGGGAATCGCCCACATGGTTGCCTAACTCTTTTTCTAGTTGTTCCTGAAATATTTTCTTAGCTTGATTATCATTAAGTAAAACCCTAAGGGGCTTTCTTACGGTGTCTTTCCTACGACCAGTAAGCTTCAAACAAATACGCGCTCGCACTAAGGCATAATCTGAATCCAAACATGTGCCCCAGAACGAGCGACAGTCTTCTATCGAACCCCTCCATCGGTGGCTGATTGCGATGTGATCTAGTTGCGTCCAACGTTGAGACGACTTTGGAGGTCGCCAGGTCAACAGATGCTTTTCCTTATGCCTAAAGTTGGTGTTTGCTAAGAATAGGCGGTTGTCTGAGCATACTTGCAACAGACGGTCACCATTGTCTGTTCTATGAGCCGCGACACGATAAATTCCACCTAGGTGTCTTTCATTTTCACTTAGTGTACCTACTTGAGCATTAAAGTCACCAGCCATTATTACTACATCAGTGCGCCTAATTTTTCGGGGGAGGTCCGCAAGCTTTCAGTAGAGCTCATCTGAACTGCAGTCAGTGGGGGCATAGGCAGATACGACGAAGAGGCAACGACGGTGTCCCTATCTGTCCCGTTCAGTCGGACAGCGGACAAGCGACTATCTACTGGGATCCAGTCTAGGAGAGCTAGTTCTGCCATACGACTCAATGCTATACCTGCACCAGCGAGTCCCCTGGAAGCAGCCTCAGGGCTAACAGATACACGAAGTGTAAATCGAGCTGCTTCTTTGTTTTGACAAGGCGAAATCGGAATAATGACTTTTCTAGGATCCTGTATGCGCGTAGACGCAGCATACATCGATTGAGCGAAATTCTAATGTCCTAGCTAACGAAGCCTGTTGCCCCATTTGGCATAATATCTGTACATTAAATGCTCCAACATGTATTCTAGAGCGGGGTTTCAGGACCAAATAAGCCAGACATGCGTTGTGCGAATGATTGGCCTTGTTGAAAGGCAGTGAATTATGACTCGAGATGAATAGATTAATTAAAATGTCCAGTGGCTGGGGAAGGCCTGTGGGCTGGACATAAAAGTACACACATTATACAGATTTTAAAGTAATAATAACTACTAGTACAACATTGATACATCTGTTTACTTATTAATCCTTGTGAAAAATGCTCATTTTTTGTACACTAACGTTTGCAACTTTATAACATATTTTTAGGTAATATAAAAAGTGTGTTTAGTTCTCGTAGTTAAATTTACGATTGTATCGTATAAAAGACAGTGTATTGTCATCCAATTATGTGCATATGCGTATGTTTACTGGTAGTTAACTTGACATGCAAATTAAATTAGCTTGGTAGAGAAGGGTGTTAACATTATTTTATCAGAAAATAAGGAGGCTACTCAATGATTTTCAATTCACTTTTTATTTTTCTCACTATAAATAATAATGTATTGATAGGTGAACAACTGAAAGTCTTCATAAATTTAAATATATTCTATGTAAATTCACATAGTCTTTGTTAATTTTTTTATCTAAATAAAGTTGTTGTTGGATGTTATTGATATTATAATCCGAAGTTATGTTTGACATACAGGTATGTAGTGCTGGTGAACTGAGAAATAACCAACTTAGTGGTAGCCTATTAAAATGTAAGTAAATCAAGATGTACTGTAGAATTGTTATCTTCAAATCAACAACCAGTATCCAATCAGATTAACGCAAATTATTGATTAGTCAGGAGTTTGTATACTTATTTTTTTTTAAAACTTTACTGACTGTTTTAAGGCTAGTATTACCACATAACAGCCGAAATCGGTGTAAGATTTGAATTTATTATCTCAATAATGTCAAGATTGTTCAGGGTAGTGTAAAAACATACAAAAATTAGTAGTCTACTTATTTAGGAGAATAAGCAGCAAAATACTATGGTTTTAAGTTCCACATATTTCGAGAAAAAGGTTTAAGACTAATTGGCATTTAGATTGCCATGGTTTTATTAAGAAATTTTACCTCTCTATTGAAGCGTCCATAGACAAAATGTTTGGAGGAACTAAATACTGGACATATATTAGCTTTTTCACTTTTCAGTCACAGACGGCAGTGTAATTTCTACTTTCACTTTACAGCCACAATATTAATTTCCACATTACACCCTGTTGTAATGTAGTTTCGATGAGATCAAACCTAAAACAACGTAAATTCTAGTTAAAGTTAGAATAAACTGGTTAGTATCTAATAAAGTAATCGCTTAATCACCGTATTGAAAACAGTAGCAATGACAGTAATGTTGTTTTTCGGTTGTGCTTCACGGTCTTCTTCCATTTTGCCTCCTCATTTTTTTTTTCGATTTATTGAAAAAGATTATTCACAACCTATTTTTTTCTAAATTTTAAAGCTAACATAATTAAGATCGATGGTATAATTTTTGTTTTATTAACTTAAAGGAATTAATTAATTAATTAGTATGTATTAGGTTTTCATCTTTAATCGTTATCATATTCTCATGTGTTAATTATCACATGGTTTAGTCATCTGTCAGATAGTAATGGCATTTATTATACGTGTATATATATATATATATATATATATATATATATGCGCGCAATATTTACATAAACAAAAATACAGATGAAACAACATATTTTTTTGAAGGACGCCAATGATTATAGTTCAGTCATGAGATACATTCCACATTTTTGGAATGTTAGCTTAACAACCTATTAATACGGAATACATTTCGTAAATATACCTACAAATATTTTGTTTGTAATTTAGAA